>JAEANM010005843.1:0-19162 GCA_017656035.1 Myanophis thanlyinensis
ATGGCTGGCTCAGGAATTCTGGGAGTTGAAGTCCATGAGTCATGAAAGAGCCAAGGTTCCCGACCCCTGTTCTAATGAGACATTACAAATGGCTGGTGAGTAACTTAAAGTTGAATGTTTGCATCTCAACTCCCAAACAGCCGCATTTAAATATGAAGAGAGAAATATATCAAACCAATCTTTTATGCTTCTTCAATTTATGCCGTTTATATACAGAGAGTATATAAATACACTCTCTGCTTAACCTAATAAAGCAATGTTTTAAAAATCTTGTTGTTTTAGGTCAGATTATATTAAATAATGGAACCATAAGAGTCCCAGAAATGAAGGAGAAAGAAGGCCACTGACCAAGAAATTCATCTTAATGATTTTACTAGCCTCCATCAAATACTTCTCAACTATGTACGCCCTTTAAATCATTAAAGTTTGTTTCCATTATATTTTCATTTTTAATCATAGTTCTATTGTGCTTTGTGTATTAGTTGGTGATCCAGATTTTGGATAGTGCAAATATTCTTTTACTCTTGCTAAGTGAGATATTTGTTAAGTGAGTTTTGCCTCATTTTATGACTTTTCTTGCCACAGTTGTTAAGTGAATCACTGCAATTGTTAAGTTAGTAACACGGTTGTTAAGTGAATCTGGCTTCCCCATTGACTATGCTTGTCAGAAGGTCACAAAAAGTGATCACATAACCCTGGGACACTGCAACCATCATACACAAGCCAGTTGCCAAGCATCTGAATTTTGATTATGTGACCACGGGGATGTTACAATGGTTGTAAGTGTAAAAAATGGTTATAAGACACTTTTTTCAGTGCCACTGTACCTTCAAACTAAATGAACTGTAATTTCTTCTGCCAAAGTCTTCATAATTTATCTGAAACAATAGGAAGGGTATTCTCCACAGAAAGGGGCTCCTGTCACAAAAAAAACTTCAAACAAAAAATGGCCAAATATGCATCATACAGCACATTGCATTGAATTCTCTCCTAAAATAACCAAATTAAGATAAATCAATAAAAAGTTTTGAGGTGAGATGCTCAGAAAACACACCACCTCCCAATTAATGAATCTTTCATAAAAGTTGTCCATCTACAGGTTGTTCTCAATTTAAGACCAGTCACTTAGCTATCATTCGAAATTCTAATGTACATATTGGGAGGGTATGAACAACCCAAATTTAAAACTCCAATGGTTACCCCATCACAGTCACATTATTGCACTTTGGACACTTGGCAACCAGCCTGCACTTATGTCTGTTTCTATCCTCATACATAGTCAATGACTGCAATTTATGATGGTTTTGCAAAACATGGGCATTTCTGTTTTTCAGGAAAACTGGCCCATAGCTTAACAACTTCCAAAAAAAGGTCCTAAAATTAGATGAGTCATGTGATGGCAGTGATGGATAGACTCCATTACAATTGCAACTTGGGGACTATCTGTACAAAGTTGGTAATTCCATTTTTGTGAATGTAGCCAAATAGAAAATACAGCCATTTGCCACTGTCCTATGCTGAAGATCAAAAAGATCAGTCCAAAGTGAAATCAGGCAAACTCCAAAACTCTCAGTCAGTTTCTTGCATTACATCAATATATCCTCACAACAAACTAGTTTGGTCTAGTGGTTAAGGCACCAGAATAAAAAATGAGAGATTGTGAGTTCAAGTCCTCCATTAGGTATGGGAACCATTTGGATAATTTAGGGCCAGTCATTCTCTCAACCCAACCCACCTCACAAGGTTGTTGTTGGAAGGAAAATAGGAGAAGGAAGTTGTGTTGGATACTGTCACAACCTTGAATTATTTGTAAAAGTAATAAAGGAAGGATACAAACAAACAAATAATCATTATGACTTGTAATGCCATTATCCTCAGACAATATACTGTATATCAGGAGTTTGCTCCTAATTTGATGAATATTTCTGAACCTGAGCACTACATGGAGTAAATTAAATAGCAATTAGTTGTTATATAACAAAACTTTTCCCAAAAGAGGAAACTTCATTAAATATATTGCAGATTTCCCTTTGTATCTTTTAACACCTGTCATATTTTAAATGTTCCAGAATGATATTCTATTTGCCAGAAGGGATTTAACATTTTGGTCTTGTTTGAAGCGTATGGGGTAGGGTGGGGAGATTTAAAAGGAATTTTTAAGGAAAATTAGAAACCTCAAGCTCCCAAACAAAGCAGTAGTGTCTAACCCCTTGTCCCCTAGGGCAGGCCTGTCAAACTGGCTCCACAAAGGCAAAAAAAAGTTGCAGTAAGTCATACAATGTGATTTAGTTTGTCACCATGCTCTAGTGCCTTCCCATCACAAAAGGTAAAAATTAGTTAATAATGGATAAGTTATGTCATGGGTCCAAATCCCACATAACATATTAAATATGATTTTTGGTGGTACATCTGTCATACAGTATTCAGCATATTAAAATGTGGGCACTAGACCATTATTTGCAGATTCATGTAATATAAACTCTACACAGTATTCCCAAGAATGGTATTTTAGCGCTTTAATGGATTTTATGCCCAATAAAAACATTGTCCTGACTATCAACTGACATTCTATCTATTTTTTTAAAGGAAAAGATCAATCCAAAGTTCCCAATTGACCTTGGGAATCAGATTAGTTTTATATTCATCTTCAATATTTATTTTGAATGGCTCTGCATGCAGAAAGATGGCTTAGATATCCATTTATAAATGGATGCAACAGAAAGAGATCAATGGTTGTGTCTCCTCAAGTGCATAATTCAATGCAATGAAACAAACAAACCTGTCCCTTACCAGGGATTGCCAAATCATCCTATAACTATAGTGGAAAAGATGTAGTTACTCACGTCTATTTAGTTTAGTGTAAGTGAACTACACTTAACTACTTAACTCTTTAACTATCAGTAATATCTCTTTTGTCCCAAGCTATATACAGAGGCTGTTTCTGCATTCACATGAACCATGTTCAGGATAGATCCTTCCAATGTTTAGTAAACACACATAATGAGATTGTGCCAATTTAGGCCGGAGTCTTAGAAACCGTTTCTTCACCTTACTTGATTTCTCTGCTGGTCAAAAGCAAAAAGAAATAATGAGTTCATGCCACTGACACTTCAACCCCAAATGCCAAAGATTCCCTCTGCCCAGTTAGGTAGTACCATGTAGCCTGTTCTTGGATGGGAGACCATGAGAAAATCTAGCAGTTCAGTCATGCAAGAGGTAAGTCAGCTTGGGGCTCTGCAAGTCAACAAACAAAACAAAATCCACACAGGAAGGCAATGGCAAACCATTTTCATCTTGTTCCCAAGAAAACTACTTGAATGTGTCGCTAGAGCTGAATTCCACTTGCAACATATAATCAAAACAAAATATTGAATTTTAGTAAAATAATTTACTTTTAATTAGTGTTATTGTGATAATTAAAAAGTACTAGATCTGCAGGCCATTTGCTCAGACTTATTGAATTTGGACCGATTTGCAAACACTTATTAGCTTTCAGTGTTCTGTTTGCCATTAAGTATTTCTGGCAGGCTAATGTATTTGCAAGATCAGTTTTCTTGTTTAATTCATAAATAGGCAGGGCGGGCCCGCTGATGGCCTTTCCAAGCACTCTGGCCAGTTTTTCTGATAAAGCACTTGAAAAAGACTTGTTTCCATGCATTGCATTGATTAATCAGGAGATACTAGAAATGGTTGGTACAACGAACATTTAAAGTAATAGTTAATTTATGTTTTTCATTTCCGGAAAAGAAAATGAGCAGAAAGATTTGGTGCTCTTTCGCCTGCCACTTTTGATCTCCTGGATACTCTTTGCAATGCCCCCGTTTAGCTGCAATCTACTATGTAAAAGGAAGTAATCCTTTTTCTGATCCTAAAACCGCAGAGCATTGCTAGTGTAATACCGCGCTTGGTGCGAGGATTTCAGAGTTAGCCTCGGTTTCCGAGGAAAAGGGACACGAAGGGTGGACGGCCTCTTATCTACAAAGGTTCCTTTGTAGATAAAATCCACCTAGGATTTTACCTTCGCTCGATCCCCCGCGCCTAGGCTCCGGCCCGCTCGACGGTCACTTCTACTGGGCAAACGCCTTTAACAAACTGCCTTTTAACTTGACACGGGCTGATTCGCTTTCTTACCTGGTGCTAGCTCTGTTGGCTGGCTACTGCCCAGACCTCTTGCCTCTTTCCTGATTCTGTAAACCCTGTTAAAACACACAGGCACACAAAAAGTCTCTGTCACATGCTTTCCACACTAGACTTCTCCGATCCTCTCTTCTAGCCTCGAGTTCCCCAGAACAAAACTCTAATCGGGCACAGCGATCACATGGTCCGATTAGCACTTGACTCCGCGTGAACTTCCTGCAGCGCTCCCTCTTTCTGCAGAGACCGCGGCAGGAGGGCCCAGCTCTGCGGTTAATCAGCTGCCCGGCATTGTATGTCCACCCACCCCACCCCCACCCCCAAATGCCAGTGGGCATGGCTAGCTGGCAAATGGTTTTACACAAAACAATTGTGAAGGTTGCAGGGGTTGTATGTATGATCCAAGGGGGACTTTTGGTTAGTGCTTTGCAAAAGAAACAAGGGATTTTGTTGTTTTACTAGCCTGTCAAAGAATGTGGCATTCAGTGTCCGTAAGCTGGGCTTCTTTGACAATAGTATTTCTTCTTTCTTTATCCATCAAACTTATTTGCCTCCTTGATCAAATGAAATATATAAGTGACTTCATTGTTGGAATGCCTTCATGCTAGTAGCACTTGGCTTCAGAAGAGGAAGTTCTGTTTAGGTAGTATACTGAGTTTATTTGATATGACTCTCATATTCATTATTGTGCAAAGCCTGTTTGGAACATATGAATGCAGATATATGCAACACATGGAGTGTTGTAAAACAGTTGGTTTTTAGTTAATTCTTCAGTCACAAACAACAACAATGAGCCAGCCAACAAATAGATCATGGAGGAGGCCCCCAAGGGCATCTGGTTTAATTTCTGCTCAGTGCAGAAATCTAAGAGAGGAGCATCTACTGAGACCAGATTTGATTGGAAGTGCTCCACTGAGAGAGCTTAACAGTTTCTACACCATTTGTTTGGCCAAAGGAGTATTAAGAGGCTTTCTGTAACATTCAGCAAAATTAAACTTCTTGTAACCTGAGCCTGTTAGACTTGTTTTTTACTTTGGTACAGAAGGCAAATGGGAATACATTCCTGTAGTACTTCTTGGGATAATATAAAGCGTGCTGGAATGGTCTTTTAATCTTTTCTCCTCCACACTAAATCTACTCTGAACCTTCACCCTTTCCTCTTAACAGTGAGTTATATAATATAGTAATAGAATATTTTCATTTATTTATTTTTAATTTAAGTCTTTATTTTTCACCTGAGAGATGATAGCAAGGGATTAGCCCTGAGGACCCCCTCCATTCAGCAGAGGTTAGGTACATTACAATCAGCCACTCCTATTGAATACCCCCCTTAACAAATCACTCATTCCCCTCCTCAGATCATTCCGTGCAAGGAACTTACGGTACTTTCTTCCTTGCCAGGGCCTCTAAATCTTATCTAAGGAGAAACTGTCTTTAGAATGTACACCTTATCTCACTTTTCTCCTTAAACTATTTTAACTATCTGTGGACAACGATTTGTGAGAAGGTTAACAAAGAAGAGGGGGGCAACTTATTTTCCAAAGCAGGACAAGAAACATTGGATGGAAACTAAACTAGGAGAGAAGCAACCTAGTGTTGGAAGAAATTTTCCCAGTTTGTTCCCAACTGGGACACAACACAGACACTGAGAAGAAATGGATGCAGAAGCCAGCTTTCAGAAAGTGGAATTATTTTAATGTAGAAAGGCAAGAAGCAAAAAGTGACACAGCTCTAGCATTCCTGGCTTGCAAGTTAGGAGTGTGAATTTAAGCCTTTTATGTTTAATTCTCCTTTGGAACTCCTGAAGCTTGATGGGTTTTGTAGTCTTTCTGATTGCTCAGGGTTTTTGTTTCTCTGCTTTAAGGAGTCAATCCTATCTGGGAATTGGTGTTTTATTGTCCTAAGGGTTATTCCTTTCAGGAGGCAGGAAGAAGGAGTTTCCATTTACGTTGGAGAGTTTATTTATCTTAACCTCTACTTGAGTGTTTGTCAGCTCTGTTACTTTTGTAACAGTCAAAAGCAGGGTTGCTCTGAGTTTTCCTTTCAGCTGGCGCTTCTTGGTTTTCTTAAAGAGGGAAGCGCTGGCTTGAGTCTCTTGCCACTATTTTCTGAGGTTTCTCATGCAGTGAAGTTTCTGGCACTGTCCTTTAGGGGTTTACTTCCCACACTAGCACTAAGGAAAAACTTCCTAACAGCGAGAACAATTAATCAGTGGAACAACTGCCTTCAGGAGTTGTGGGTGCTTCATCACTGGAGGTTTTAAAGAAAAGACTAGATAGCCATTTGTCTCAAATAGTATAGGGTTTCCTGCTTGATCAGGGGGTTGGACTAGAAGGCTTCCAAGGTCCCTTCCAGCTCTATTCTGATTATTGAAATCCCAAAGAAAATAAAATGAGACATGCTATCTTCATAAAACTGCTGAAATAAAATATTCTAATACTATAGTATATAAAACACTCGTATACCTCCTCCTAGCCTTTGTTTTCCATATTCCTATTCATGGCTTTCTTCTGAAACTGTCGCTTAATTCCCCACTTCTGAAAATGCAGTGTCCAGAACTGAAAATAGATCTCTACAAGGTAGTGTAGAGTAATGTGGTTGTAGCCCTATTCATATCCTTTGAGGGCTTGACTTTCTGCATGTAGAAATCAGAATGGGCCTATATCTTCTGATACTTTGTGCTTGTATAATCCTACCCAAGTACCAATCAACAGCAGGTATGTTGATAAAGTAAAGGCACCCAGTTCATCATGGAGGCTCTCTGTCTGGTCACTTGAAGGACAACATCTAGTATCAAAGGTAGGGCTTGTACACAAGGGATGTGTGAAAATAGGCCTCTTGTCAAAAATGAAGAAACAAGCTTGTTACTTTGTGCGTGTGGGAAAATATTGGCTTGTTGATGCAGATTACAGTTAGATTGGTGATACACAGATCTTCAATCTCAGAATCCACTCCTTATTTAGTGCTGGCTGCTGCTAAAGTTTGTATCTTGTTCTTGTCTTTTTTTGAAGATGTGGTAGGATGGAATCTTTAAATTCAGCTCCCTGCATTTAGCTGTGTTGAATTCCATTTGGCTAGTTTTATTACTATTCAGTTATATTCCAATAATTTGAGATGTATGCTATAACTTTCTTTTTTAATCATCTAACAGATTTGATTTCTATTCCATTTTTTCACTGTTAGAAAACAGAAATCACTCATTATCCATCAGACCTAAATTTTACTACTTTGCAAACTTGTGAAATACTTTCCTGAAATCAAGTAACATTTCACTGAGATAGGAAAGAAAATAAGTATTCAGATTATTTTAATTTAGGATTTATTATCATACCTTGGTTGTTTATTTTTAAAATTATTATTATTGGTGGTACAGTGATTAGACTATAGTATTATAAGGCAAATAGCTGTCCACAGTTCAATTCTGACAGGGCTCAAGGTTAACTCAGCCTTCCAGCCTTCCAAGGTTGGTAAAATGAGGACACACAGAATGTTGGGGAAAATGTGCTGACATTATAAACTGTCCAGAGAGTGCTGTAAAGCACTATGGTGCAATGTATAAATGCTATTTCTATTGCTATTGTTATGGTTGGTTGCACAGTCAGCCAGATGTTTGGACTGGATTTGACATTTTTATAAATCTATCAATCTTATCAACAATTGTTATGTCTGGGGTTTATGTGGCAAATGCCTGTCTGTTTGAATTTGAAAATTCCAGAGCACTTTAGCTTCTTCATTTTCTATGACTTTCTCTATTTTATGATCACACAGTTCTTGCTTGCAAGAAAATGGTATTTGTTGCATATCTTCCAATGCAACATCTTACAATTTCGTCAATCCATTGTTTGTAGTCAATCTATGTGATCTTGCAGCACCAAGTGATCCACTGTTTCTTCAGCTTCTTAGCAGAGGTAGTATTTGCTGTCTGTTCTGGTTTTGTATTCATTTATTCTTAAGGCTTTGCCTTTTACAGCCAGCATTAGCCCCTCTGCCTCTTTCTTCAATTTTCCCGCTCTTAGCCATTGCAAAGTCTTTTTTATTTGCTTTGCCTGCTATTTTTTTAATGTACTGGCCATGTAATACTTTGTCTTCCCATGTCTCTTTTCTGTTCTTCATCTGGTCTTTCCTGTAGGGTAGTTTGGTCTCTCCATTGAGTAAGTGTTTCAATGCATCTTCTTCATTATCACTATCTAAGCTTATTAATTTGTTGTTCTACTTAGTGGTTGTGCAGGGACAATGTCAAGAGGGAAATCAGAGAGATGCACTTTAATGTACATATAAAACTTGTGTGGCTTCAGTAATGCTTAACTTTTTGACTGTTCCCACCAGGACACTGGTATTTCTATCTTTGTCGTGACACACTGATAATTTCTAAGATTCATATCTTCTCTGTGGCTAATAATCTTTTTTATATTGATGGAATGGCACAGATTTACTATTTTAATGGCATATTATATGTCTTCTTTCATAGTATGCTTCAGTTTACATTCATTTTGGATTTTTTTTTCTAAGTACAGAACACTGACATGTTCACCATTAATAGAGACATTTTTTTGCACTTATGTACTGTATGATTATGAAAGTATTATGAAAGTATATCTGTTTTTCTATGTTCTTATTGTAGAAAGAAAGAGAATAAAAGAGACATTTTAAATTCTAAAATATCCACAACGTGTGTCCTTCATCAGCTAAGTTGTCATCTGATTGATATATCTGAGGCTTCACACATATGAAGAAAAATATAAAATCTAAGCAATGTATGAAATATAATCCCCACTCACCTGAATGTAATGCTTAATGTAACAAAGGGAGATTTCTGTTTGTTTTTTAAATAACTTGCAGAACATTTTGGTAGAATTAAAAGTAACTGCAAAAAAGATAACCAAAATTCTTTTTGGCTTTTATAATCTGCCAGTTCTTGTTTTTACCAGTTCACAAATACATGTAGGTTTGAAGATAAATGTGCTCTTAAATTAATAGAATAGGAAGCATTTAGATGTTCATGTGATTTGAACAAGGTCCTCTTTGTATTTAATAATTTATCATTAGTCATAAATAGAATCAAATCCATTATGATTTGATTTAGCAAAGAGTCCCATGATCTAAAATCAAATTAGACAACACATGAGAGATCTATTATTCAAACATTTCTGGCTTTCTCTCTCCACCCCCCCCCCCCCCCCAGCTTTAGAGCATTCTTACAATAGGGATTCTACTGTAGCAAACTTTGGGAAATGCTAGATATGGTATATACCTAGACAGTGATAGTTGTTTAGGCATAAATTTCTATGAGGCATTCAGTTACTGGCTGACAAATGCATTTTGATAACTGACTATCCTCTGTACTTTTCAACCAAAGATCAGGTGCCAACTTACTGATGGTTCTCTGTAGACTCCAAACATATAAACATATCCTGAAGCCTTAATTTAGTGTACTCAACCTTGACAACTTTAAGGTGCTGGGAGGTGAAGTCCACAATCTTAAATTTGACAAGTTTGAAAAACATTGTCTTAATTGATCTGGAAATAGTCTGCCTGGACCATACAAATCTTGCCCTGTATATTAAATAGGATTCATAAGACTTAGAAAGGCTGACCATTGGAATGCTTCTCAAGTTGCTGTGGTTTGAAGGAATATAAAAATGAAACAACCCAGGATAAAATGCTATAATATTCAAGACAACGAACAACTGGCTTGTTTTAAACTTCAGCCTATACTTAAAAACACTGGATGTTCCAAACTCTCAAAACAACCACCTAATTTACTTTGTAGCTACTGGCATTTAAGAGCAATTGTTGCCTTTATACAAAGAGGTGCTGGTATATTTAGATGATATTTAATCTAACTATGGTGGAGCATATCAGGTTGGTACAGGCAGTAGTAAAGAAACTCCATGCTGCCCAACTATACGCTAATCATTTTAAGTGTGAGTTTCATCAACAAGATTGACTATTTGGGTTACCACATATCCCAAGAAAAGATAGAAATGGACTCAGAGAAAGTCCATGTGGTACTGGTACTAGGAAACAATTGCAGAGCTATTGGGGATTTGCAAACTTCTATCATCAATTCATCCTCTTGTTCGCATAAATCCCATCACAAACTTGCTAAAAACAATGCCAAAGCCCAGTCAGCCACCCCAATGACAATGGAATGTCAAGTGGTGTTTGAGAAATTTAAAAACCTGTGGGCGTCCCAAAGCACCCAGACATAAACACTCCTTTTGTCATCCAAACTGATGCCAGTGATGTGGCTATGAGGGCAGTCCTCCTATAAAGAAACCAGGAGGGTGCCCTACAGCCATGCACTTATACATCCAAAAACCTCATCAACACCGGGCATCGGTGGACCATTTGGGGAAAAAGAGGCATATACAGTGTGATGGGCATTACTTACATGGACACTTCTTGGAGGGGCCAAGGCTCCTTTCAAAGTTTTGTGGCTCTAGTCCACAAAAATCTAGAGGCCCTAACAACCCCCCAAAAGCTGTCACCTAAAAAAGTCCAGTGGGCTCAATACTTTAATTGTTTCAATTTTACTCTGAAATATCTCTCAGGGAAAAAGACTTCCTAGCTGATGCACTATCTAGAATGCCTCAGTATAATAGCTCTAAGACAGAAATAATCAGACCAGTCATCCCTTCCCATCAACTAGCAACACCACTAACCACCAGAACATAAACAAAAGCAAGAGCCTTAAAAACTGAAGGCAATTCAAATAGAGGGGAGGAAAAATACTCAGAAAATTGAAGAGAAACCAGGAGGAATGGGAGAGAAGACAAAACAAAATAAACCACAAGAAGATGGAGACATTGTAGAGACAAGAATAGTAAGTATGAATCAAATAGATATCTCCCCCTCAGTCTACAATAGAATGAGGGGGGGGGGGAGGACGAAGGGAAGTCTCCCCAAAATAATGATAGGATTGTGGTTGGGTATTCAAATAATGTGGCAAAAAATGATAACAGGTGAGCCAGAGGAAATATCTAGTTGGTATAAAAATGGTAGAAAGAGAAATAAGATTCCAAGCACGAAATATAAAAGAGAGACCAAAAAGTCAATAAATGATGAAGTCTCAAAAAGAGTAAGAGGTGATGGATAGAAATAAAATACTTCATCATCAACATGATGAAGGTATTAGAAATTAAAAGATGTAGAAAATATAAATTAGAAAAATAGTAGAATATATATAGGTAATAATACAATTTATAATTATAAGCAAACCAAGGTTAGGGGATGGAAATTCATGAGGTAGTAACCTAATTGTAATATTGTTAGTAACAATGTGTTAAAATAAATTGGAAACAATAACTTTAGGGAAATTGGAGGTATAATCCCAGGACTGATTAAATTTTGTTAATGATAGGTTGCATGGGTGTCTTTTAATAATTGCAAAACTGGATTTATGGTGGAAAGTTCAATAATCTTTAACGATTAAAATACTAATAATTAAACAAGGGATAACAAATATATTGCTTGAAGAAATGTTAATAATGTAGCATATAAATACAATGGGCACATTAAGGCTAGAAAATGGAAGATTAGGATTACAATAATTGGGTTTATAATGGAATATTGAATAAACTTTGCATATTAAAATACTACTGACTAAATGGGATAACATATATTGCATGAAGCAATATTATTGAAGCATATAAGTATAATGTGCAGGTTAAGATTTGAAGTTGGAAGATAAGGATTATGTATATTTAATTGTATTGTTATTGTTAGCATTGTGTTAAAATAGATTGACCCAGTCAATACACTGTCCACTAAATATGTATGGAGGTTAAAAGAAAATTACTGATAAAACATATACTACAAAAAAAAAACACCTCCTCAAATCACTCCGCTGCATTCACCCGATTTTCCATTGCAGTCTGTTGAAACCTGAGGCACTCTTCCCCTTATGCCCGATGTCACCACCTCCACCTGAACTTCTCATGATCAAAGGAGAGCAATATTTTGAAGACAAAGACATTCTGAACTCCCCTAAACACTGTGGGAAGCTCCAGTACCTGGTGGCATGTAAAGACTTTCCTTCTTCTGAAATGGAATGGGTTGACCTTAAACACGTTAAAGCTGCCAAAAGCCTTAAACATTTCTACAATCAATACCCTGAAAAAACAAAATATAATCTAACCCTAGTTTTCCTTGTTCTTTCTCTCTCTCTCTCTCTCTCTCTTGTTTTGCAGGACTAATGTCGCTGTCAAGGGGAGTAGCATGTCGATCTCCAGATCTCCATCGTCAGCCTGCTGCCTTGCTGGGTTCCTGCCATCAAAAGGGAAGGGATGAGAGAGGCATTTGGGGCAATCCACACTGTGTGTCAAGTGGTGGAAAATGGAGAGGTGGTGCCGGGAATGGGAGTGGGGAGAATGACAATGGAAGAAGACCAAATCACCAAACTGGCTTGTACCAGAATCTTCAAGGCCATTTGCTCTGAAAATGGAATATTACCAATTTCACACCTCAGTGTTTCTCAAAACATTATATTAGCATCACATTGGCTGGATCGGGACTGGTCATGGGTTGAGGGATTAGGAGTTGAAAGGGATAGCTTTGTATTTTGTGCAGGAACACCAGATTCCACCAGATTGCTGCAACCAATTTCTTTCAATGAAAGTTCCTTTGCTTCAACTAAATGAAGTCATGAGTCCTACTTTCCCGAGAGAGAAAATTGGGGCAGGCCTGATAGCTATTGCTCCAGGAAGAGGTTTGATAAATAAGAGGAGAACAGATCTTTTTTACTTGTCGCATTAACCCTCTGGAATCCCTTCCTTAAGGCATACCTACATTTTATGTTACTCAGGTCTTTGAAGAAACCTTAAGAAAAGATTGAACTAAGGGTTATTTATCTCCCTGCCCATAAGCTGTTTTTTGTGTTTGTTTTTTGCTCTGGTGCTTCATTGTTTAAATTTGTTTTATTAGCATTTTGAGTTTCCAATAAAAGATTTATTGTAACACAAATGTAAAATAATTAGTGGGGAAATACATATTATGCATTAAAGCAAGTGCTTCTAGCAAAGTCACCTAAGGAGAATCCAATTTCTGTTTCCAAATGTGTGGGTAGATGATCATTGATCTGCCCATTTTTCCACTAAATCTGGCCTGTCTCTGGAAACAAGATGCTTTTTGGCTAGTACAGCTCAGTTTGCTGGAACTACTGTGTTTACTGGTTGAAGATGAGCAAGGTTACTTAGCAATAAGGTATAAATGTAACAAATACAATAACTAGCAAAGAAAGGTATTTTTTACTAGTTCTTTACTACAGAATCTGATAAATTCAGATACGTATTTAATAATATGTGTCTAATATATACCAATGTTTCACAACTTTGGCCACTTTAAGATATGTAAACTTAATAATTCATAGGGTTAAGTTATTTGGTGCTTTGGAAGTAGCAATAAATATAATGTTTGGAGGTCAAAGATAGGCAGGTCACTGTGGAATGCAGAGTTGCTCTGCTGGTTCTGCAGGATTTGGAGATGGTGGTGACAGTTCCCTTGGATTGGGACATTCTGAGAAAGGAGGGGCAGGAAGTTATGTTTTGTCAAAACAAAATCCACTCCTTTTTCCTTCTGAAAAAGGGGAGACTGGTCATGATAATTTCTGCTCTCTGAGCATGTGTTTCTAAACATAGAATGTATTTATATTAACAGGTCTTATAGAAAGAAGTGGCAAAAATGAGAAAAAACAATCTTTCCCAACAACGACCAATTTAATTAAAAATATATATAAATTTGTATAAATACATTTGCAGGAAACAACTAGTGGCTTCAATTCTTTCCTTTTCATACAAAATTTAACCCAATCAATAAAATCTCCTTACTTAAGATTTCTTGTTACAAGAAAATTGAAAGAAAAATCTTGCCTAGATTTATAGTGTTAGGTCAGGGGTGTCAAACTCAAGGCCCATGGGTTGGATCTGGCCTATGAAATGGTTAGCTCTGGCCTGAAGGCTGCCCTGGAAGCAGTGAAGGACTGTCCCACAGTGCCTCACCTGTCCCAGGTCGACCAGGCACTGATCTACAACCTGGTGGTAGCAATCTGGGCTGGAACATGGCCAGCCTTAGATCCACAGGGCAGCACTAGAGCTAGAGATTTATTTATTTATTTATTTATTGGATTTTTATACCGCCCCCTCTCCCTAGGGACTCAGGGCGGCGATGGGCCACCCCTGCCCACTCCCTGGGCTCTTGCAGAGACGGCGAGCATTCATGAGGCCTGGCGTCTCCAGGGACTGTCTTGCCCCACAGGCTGATTGCATTCTGAGCGTTTCTCTTTCACTCAGGATGCCAGCGCTCACTGCCTCCTCTGCGCCCACCCAGGTGGCAAGGGCAAAGTGGCAGGACAGTCCCATGGGTTGGATCTGAGGCCGGACACAGGAACCAATGCTGTCCATAGTCCAGGCTTGCTGCTCACTCGCATGTGCCAGCCTTATTGCTTGAGGGCAGGAATGAAGCCTCCAACCAGACATGACAAATACAAGGCCCAGATTTGGCCTAGAGGGCTGCCTTGGAGACAGTGAGGTGCTGCCACTCTGGCCATGGCCCACCCCAGCGGAATGCCCCTCCCTGGTGTGAGTGTGCAGAGGCAGTGATCATGTGGAGGATGATAGTGTATGACAGCAATCTGCCAGCTGAGGGGCTCTGCAGCACCACAAACAGCAGATGGATCTGGAATGCTGAGACTGCCAGGCTGGCCCTCTAAGTCTGAGGCAGATGCACAGTGGAGAAGGCCCATGATCCATCCACCCATCCACCCACATGCTCTGTCCCATTGTCTGTCTTTGCTTGCCCGAGGCTGGGACAGGACACATGGCCAGGAAGGTGCCCTGCATATTTTACTTGTGCCACCGATGGGAGGCGAGGGGAGGCAGGTGATGGGGCAGAGTTGCATTCTAATTACTGCGCCACCATGGCTCTCTTAGATCCTGGCTAGAATCTCAGGAAAGGTACAGCAACATGTTTCCAAATTATTATTACAAATCTCCAGAATATTCTAAATATATAAAATTTCCTTAATACCTGTCTGAGATATACATAAAAACTGACTTATAAGCAATTCTCGAATTTGCATAGAGTAGGGGTGTCAAATTCAATTTCACTGAGGGCCGCATCAGGGTTGTGTTTCACTTCAGGGGGTGTGGGAGCATGGACAGGGTGGATGTGGACAGGGTGGGCATGGCCAGCTTGATGTCACTCATTGAAGCTCTGTTTTCAGCCACGACAGCCTTCTGCAGCCTTCTGCCAGTGAAAACAGAACCTGTGTGGGCTATGCAGTTTCTGATGTAGTTTTCCTCTCTGATTTTGCTATCTGTAATTTGACATGAAACCCATATATTGTATATATACAATTTTCATTAGTCTTGGGCAGCATGATCTAAGGTCAAAGATGATGGGAGAGACAGTCCAATGGCATCTACATAGGAAACAACAGCTTTCGGAAGGCTGGTCTAACAGCTTCAAAATCTATGTTGTTATTGGGACTCTCATGCTCACTCTTCCTGAAGTGACATCTGACCTGCTTTCCTTCAGTCATATATCAGGTTACAGCAGCATCAGTATAGAGTATTTATCAAAATGGTTGTTGTGGCCCAACAGTGGCTGGCTGAGGTGTTGGAATCTGACAGTGCTGAACACTATGGGACTGTCCTGGAGGCTGAGGAAGACTCTGGGGGGTGTTTGGAGTCAGAGCGGGTACTAGAGAGGGCTGTTGGCCACCAGTTGGCTTCTGAGTCAGCGAGCAATGAAGAAGAACAGGGGGAGGCTGTCCCTGACGTGTATGCGTAGAGCTACGAGGAGGAGGGCGCAGCTTCAGAAGCAGGGCCAGGGAAAAAATAGAATACAGGTGGCTAATGATTCGCCCCTCCCGGAGAGCTTATAGGAGGAGCGAAAGGAGGGGAATTTTGCAGGAAACAACCATTTGGTAATGTAGCCATGTGAGGAAGGATTTGAATAGCTCTGTGAGTTTTTGTATTTGGAACTGGTATTCACTGAGATAGCTTTCTGGGCTCCCAGCCAAGGGGTTGCTTATCTCCCCCATTAGTTGTGGCAGACAGCGAGATCTGCTTCCATGTATTTGAGAGGCCTGGGACAGAACAATGGTCATCAAAATAGTGTGGTGGGTCCATTAAGATGATTGCATGTGGAAAAAAATGTTCTTGCCACTAAAGGCAATACCTACCCCCACCTCCAGCCCCACCACTACTCAAAATCTAAATATGCCTTAGTGAATATTTAGCACCTGAATACTTAAAATAAAATGTGCCTCATCAATCTGTTTGTTTGCTGTGCATATTGGGAAAGCTCACTGAAAGGTAGATGACACATGCAAGTTGTCGAGTTATTACTTTATCCATTACTTTATAGCAGGGGTATCGAACTCGCAACCCGCAGGCCGGATGCATCATGTGCTGGCCACACGCACCCCCATTTTAGCAAAGGGGAAAAAAGTCACAATACGTCACGAGATGATGTGATGCCAGGAATTTGACAGCCTTCCTTTATAGGTATAGGCATCTGGTAGAAGCCCTTGATATCACATCCATTATCACACAAATATTGTTGAATATTTGGAATATTTGATTATGGAATCCTTGGTGTTCTCTGAATTTGACTATTTGCTTGCAAGCATTTAATTACATGACTAGGTATCATCATCGGTACTTTGATGATGAACAGTGTACTGATTATGTTATCTAGTCTAGTAACAAAACTTCTGCAAGCATACAACCAATCAAATTCAGAGACCAAGGACGTTAATGTTCAACCCTGAGCTACAGATATTCACTTCTATTGTAATCTGTAATATAATCTGTTATCATTTGATTGATGATATTAGGAAGTGGTCAAATCACTTTTGCCTCCTTGATCCTGGTATGCACACATATGCATATAGTTGGATTTAATTTGCCCAGTGGAACTCCAGGGCACCAAGCCTAAACTGTTTTCAAAGAATGAGTCAGTGATTTCCCTTGTTTCTTATATAGGAAATATAAACTACATACATAGTTCATTTGGACCTATGGAGGCCTTATTTAAAATCCAGAAAATAAGCTTTATAAACATCAAAATATTTTGGAATAATTCCCTTATTGCTCTGAGAAGCAGCATCATAAATCATCATGATTTACTTTTCCTGATGGTGAAGCTCAGCAGCTGTGAATATATTTTTTCTTAACCCACTAAGGAAGGGATTTGCTTTCTTCCACAAATTTAAAGATATTCTTTGTTTATACAAATAGGAATAGTCTTATTTCCTTTTTCATCCCCCAGTTTGCTATATGAAAACTAGGCATAATTGATTTACTGATTCATGATAGCTTTGTGATTAAGTGTTCAATAGTAATGATGCTATTGGTACTAAATAACAGAATACTTACTGTACCCACACAGAAACATATTCCTCTTCGGGTGTTAGATACCCAGATATATTATGTTCTATGGAGGGAACAGAAATTCTCAATTTCAATATCTACCAAGACAAATATTATTCTTGCCAACCTTTAGTGGCATTTATTCAATTGAGAAATCGTCACCAGTGGATGAATTAGTAGCTGAATTGGATCCAAATATTCTGTATTTGAAAAAAGGTGGCACTAGGGTCATTTCTGTAATGAATTAATTTGCCTAATCAATTAGAAACTAGATTTCTATTTACATCAACTTTTATAAATAAAAATGATTGTCCCAGAAAGACTAAACCCAACTTTTGGGGGATGGATAATGGGATAATAATAGCTATGAAAGGTTTTAATGTTACTAATTTCTGTTCAAATAATTGTAAATAAACCAATAGTGCAATACAAGTATTAAGATATTTCTTCCCCAGCTGAAACTTATTTAATTGGGCCAAGGATGTCTTGATACTTAGGGAGAATAGATCCCCCTCCCTTTAGGGGGGGCATATATTTTGTGAAAAATACTACAAACTACAAAATGTTGTTTTTGCCTTAGTTATATGCAAATGGTATAACTAACCATCAACCAAAGAGGTCAAAAGTTGTTCCTTTAAAAACAGTTTTATATTTCCATGTTTCCAACCCCAATGGACTCAGCTTTTCATTTGAAACCAGGAATTCTTTGTAGTAGTTTTCTTAATCCAAATGCAGCTCTGCTTTGTCTAATTGAACAAAATAGCAAGAACAAATTTGTCAGAAAGAGGCATTTCTTTTACTATAGGTTGTGTAATACTCCATTAAAATAGGAGGAAACTGCACATGGCTTTCTCCTAATAGCATAATCAGGCAAGGAGGGATTAATGTGAGTCCCAGGAACCAAATGGAAAACATCTGTCTTTGGTCTCTAGGTTTTCTTTAATAGGCCAAGTTCTTAAGACATCTGTTCAGAACTTGAGGCATTTACTTCATAAAAATGACTATGAGAAATCTAGCTTTTCAAATATCTTTTAAACCCACTTCTCCTTCCTCTGATATACTGCACACTATACACTGTTTGTTCTTTCTGCAGCTGTTTTAATCAAAGATTCAAAAAGAGATCTACATAACAGATGGAAATCATCATCCATTTTATTTTCCATATACAGAGTTGTTTCACGCAAGTATTACAGCAACACAGTGCTTAGTTGACCCCAAATGAGTATGTCATTCCCATGATAGAGTCTACAAGTCATGTTTAAATTAGTTATGGTTTTTCTGTCACAATTTAAGTTTAAGTCTGTAAAACCACCCAAGTGTTCCCCAAAGCTACTTTCCTTCCTGAAGGGAATTCCAGTGAGTTCACTGAAATGTTTATATTGCTATATAGCTTTGCAAGCCCCCTACTTTCATTTCTACCCTCTAAAAAACAAAACTGTTTTAGCCAAAAACCCAGTCCAATTCGGTGAAAGAAAACTCAAGAAACCGGGTCCGTTTGGGGATCCGCGAGGGGTCCCATTTTATTCAAGCCGCGAGTAAAACTCACGATGCGGATTCTGTCAGTCAAAAAAGGCACAGTGTAAGGGAAGCCGCGGCTTTTTATATTTGCCGCGACTTCAAATTCCTGCGCTTCCCATTGGCTGGTGGGCCAG
>JAEANM010005844.1:0-19160 GCA_017656035.1 Myanophis thanlyinensis
TTTCTCCACTCTCTCCATTTTCTCCCAACCCTCCATTTTCTCCACTCTCTCCATCTTCTCCCCACCCTCCATTTTCTGCACTCTCTCCATTTTTTTCCCACCCTCCATTTTCTCCACTCTCTCCATCTTCTCCCCACCCTCCATTTTCTCCCCACCCTCCATTTTTTCCACTCTCTCCATCTTCTCCCTACCCTCCGTTTTCTCCACTCTGTCCATTTTCTCCACTCTCTCCAGACCTCAGCCTTTGTCTTAAGACATGGTAAACAAGTTTCCGTTGGCTTCATCCGATGCTGGTTGGTCTGCTTCCGAGGGGAATTTTTCCTTGATCATCTCCCTCACAAAATTTGCCCTCTTTGGGTAACACTTGGATTAATTAGATGAAAATGTGCAAAACGCTTTGCAGATTAAAAACAGAGAGGCGCTAAAGGCTGTTGTTTATGGTGATGGTTTTAGCAGCCCCTCCAGAGCCGAGAACAAAAAGAGTTCATGAAAAACTCCACCATGAAGGTTCTTATAGGAGAGACCAACAAAGACACCAGATTTTTCTGGGGTATTTATTTCAGGGGTGTCCAAGCTTGGCAATTTTAAGACTGCTGGATTTCAACTCCGAGAATTCCCCAGCCACCTGTCTTATTAGTAATTCCTCTCCAAATATTTTTTTACTCAAACCATCGCATAAAAATATGTCTGTTTATCTAATGTATGTGCCACTTTGCAACACAAATGCTACAGGATATTGCTACTTGGAATTTATTTTATTTTATTTTTTCATTTAAAAAAGATGGACCTTACAAAATTGCTTATGGAAAAAAAGCACAGCATGTACGTATCTTTAGAAATACCAAGTTAAAAAAAAACCCAACTTATCTTAAATACAGATAGATTTGTTAGGAGTGTTACATACAACAATTGCTGCTACATACTTTTTCATTTGCAGAAAACCTGACACAACAGATTAATTTTCAGCAGACATCATATTGCTTGGACTGAGGATGCTGATGGACTCTTATGCCAATAGTTGAAGCTACTTTTTATTTACTAAATCCTCAAGATTCACCAGTTGGAAAAGATTTTTGGATGTCTCTGTGTTCTGTGTTCTGAATTCAGGGAGTATTTCTTTCATGCAAGAGATTCTTCCTGATGCAACAAATTTCAAATTTCCCTTTTTATTTTGGTCATATTTTTTGTAAACTACC
The DNA here is from genome assembly GCA_017656035.1 of Myanophis thanlyinensis. Lineage (NCBI taxonomy): Eukaryota > Metazoa > Chordata > Lepidosauria > Squamata > Homalopsidae > Myanophis > Myanophis thanlyinensis. The sequence continues at coordinate 1,197 of JAEANM010005844.1, forward strand.
AGTAGTTAGAAATCCTTTTTGATCTACTCCAGAGGTGGAGAACTTGTTCTGCCTGAGGATTCAGAAGGAGCAGTCCCGTAGTCATGTGTCTTCTTTCCAGATACAATCAAAAGTGATTTTGTTAGATTTGGGATAAGTAAAACCAATTGATCAAGCTATAAACCCAGGGTTGGATTCTAGCTCAGCATTTCAGCATTTAGCTCTATTCAGTGAAAAGAAAAAGAGGGGGACATGAATTATTTCCCAAATTAACTGGGTATGAAATTGAATAGGTGGGATGCACAACCCACCTGCTAGAGAAAAGATTTATTCGTGGACTATGAAATCTCATGGAAAAGTCAACAAGAAAGAAAAAGGTGCTGGACAGAACCTGTGTGAAATGATTGTTCTCCGAAGCATGATTTATAATGTGGAAGGAAAGTGGGGTTTTTTTATTACTAGAATTAAATTCTCCACTGGGAAATTTGGGGATGGCAGAAAATGAGTCTCTTGCATATCTGCTCATATGGAAGACGATAGGATGAGAAATCACACCTGGATTTAAACAGGTACAAACGAATAGGAAACACACACACACACATCTGTTTCAGTGTCCTTTCTAAAATGAGTCAACCCTAAACTTCCCAATTCTCAGACCAGTGAAGGGGGTGCTCAATTTCCCCCAGAGCTCAAAATACACTTATTGCCAAGAACTTGTAGGATGCAGTGAAGACTTGACAGGCTGAATGCTCAACCACTGGGCCTTCCTTTGTCATGAAGTTTATTAATGTGATTAGGATCAAGTGTTTATGCCATAACCTTCAAAAAACTGTGATAAGAATAAACAAGAATGGACTTAGAATCACAGAACCACCACTGACTTAGGTTCACCAAGCCAATGTCACGTTCCTCCTAAAACCACTAGAACAATCCAAGAAGGCAACCACGAAGAGCTTTGGATCACTGCTGGAAACCAACGATCTACTGTAATCCATGTTGGGATCCAAAGCTCAGAGTAAAATTGATTCTTTTTCTGTCATCGAACTGGCTTTGGTGACGCTCTTGCGGGAGAATGAATGGATTGAATGGATTGTGTCCTCGGTCAGGGCATTAGCCAGCCTGGATAAGATGGTTACCTTAAACTTCTTGAAATCTTGGCCCATGAAGACGTACAGAATGGGGTTCATGCAGCTGTTGGAGGCGGCGATGGCAGTGACAAGGGGCAACCCAATCTCCAAGACGGCTTTTGGAACTGAGCGGTGGTCAATTTCCAGGAGGTGGAGAGTGTGGTATGGACACCAACACAAGAAGAAGGTGGTGATAATGGCAATGATAATTCTCAAGGGCTTCTTGGACTTGGCAAGACGGTTCTTCTTCAGCCGAAAAATTATGGTAATGTAACACACGGTGATAATGGCCATTGGTAAGATAAATCCCATCAAGAAGCGAACGGTGGTTACCATTTTATGCCTCTGGATGCCAAGGGTGGTGTCATTTGAAGAACTGGACAAGGAGAAGTTGTGAAAACAAATGATGCGGTTGTGTATGGTTGTGGTGGTGTCTCGAAAAACAAGGGAAGGGGAGCTCATTAGAAAACCAATCACCCAAATTAGGATGCAGACCAGCCAGGCAATTGTTGGAGTCCGACGCTTTTGGGATTGGACTGGGAAGACCACCAAAATGCAGCGATCAAAACTGATTGTGGTCAGCAGAAACACACTGGTGTACATGTTGAGGTTGAGAAGCAGAGAGTTGACTTTGCACATGTCTCTGCCGAAAACCCAGTGGAAGCCCATGGCGGTATAGGCGATGTTCAGGGGCAGGAAGACGTTGAACAGGAAGTCAGCAGCTGCCAAGTTGAGGAACCAGATTGTGGTGACCGACTTCTTCATCTGTAAGATTATGGCGATGACCAAACCGTTGCCCAGCAGACCAAGGAGGCAGGTGACACTGTAGATGAGAGCAGCAATCACTAGAACGATGGTCAGGGAGTCTATTTGGGGGTTTCTGCTATATGTGTCTCTAATAGGGATTTGGTCCTGGAAATAATAATCGTCGATGTAATCCGTAGTGTTCTCCAATTCTTCCATGACCTGTTGGAACACAGATTGGTCAAAAACTTGACATGGTGCCAAGGTAGCTTCACACCATGGTTAGGAAACGCAGAAGAGCGAAGGCTGATAGGACAAAACAGTGAGAGCTAGCCTCATCTAAAGCTGCTTATAATGGCTGAGTAAGAACTGAGTAACAACAAAGAACTATTGTTGCAAGTCAAAACTAATTGATATGGATGGGTGGAGAAGAAGAGCATAGCCTAATTTCTACACAAGTTCTTCCTTGGTTGACCCCAATCCTACCCAGTGACACCAATTCCAATGCATGGAAGGAGGAGGCTGAATACGGCATTCTCCAAAATAAATGAGCATCCTGCCCTGCCTTGACAAATGTCCCAGAATCCCTTGCAGGAAAGACAAGGCAGATCCCACGTCTTCTGGTGGAACATCGGTCTGATATCTTTGTTAGGTCAAACTGTATTAAAGTACCAGTAGACTTTGTCTACATGGCATTTAAAGAAGACGAAGGGAAATCTTTTGGCAAGCTGAGCATAGTGGTGTAAATTATTTAATGCATAATAAATAGAAGGCTAACATGTTTTCTGCGTGAAAGAAAAGCCCTGGTGAGCTTTCGAAATTTTCATGGCATCACTTGCAATACTTAAAACTCTTGTCAAAGACAATACAAGTGGGAGTGGAAAACTTTGATTGGTTAGGAGAATGTTTCTTAACCTTGGCCACTTTAAGACACGTGGACTTCAGCTCCCAGAACTGGAGATGAAGTCCACGTATCTTAAAGTGGCCCCAGTTGAGAGAAACTGGGTTAAATCTAATCTTAAAAATGCAACTCAAAAGCATCCAAATTGTTTATCAGCTTTTTTTTTAATCAGCTCTTCTCCTTGGAGATCCTGCTGAATAGAACCAAGTGAGAAATTTTAAGCTGGAGCTTAAAAGGCAAGCAAAGGCTTCCCAAGCAAACAAAAACATTAATATTTCATGACCAAGTTTTACATTTGGGGGCAAAGAAACAGATGGGCAGTGGGCTTCTGCCAGCAAGATGAGGCCAACCCATCTGGCCTCTGGGAGACCCAGAAGAACCGCCTTTCCAAAGCTGTGGGCGAGCTGTAATAACAGGATTCCAGAAGGGTTCCAGATCCAAGGATCCTTGGCCATCTCAATGATCATATAATGAAGCCAAGAGAGCAGGGATTGCAAATCGTTGTTCAGTTGGATCAAAATAGAAGATTGCAGAGTTGGGAAGGACCTTGAAGATCCAACTCCCTGCTCAAACAGGAGATCCAAATGGTCCGGTCTCATTAAAAACCTCCAGTGATGGAGCACCCCCGCAACTTCCAGAGGCAAACTAATCCATGGATCAATAGTTCTCAGGGTCAGGAAATGTCTCCTTAATTCTAGGTTGGATCTCTCTCTGGTAAGCTTCCATTTGCTAAGCTCTCCCTGAAGGTGGCTCCCAAGGACCCAGTACAAAACCACACCAGTCCAGCCAGGTACAATAATATCTGCACAGGTTTCGTTTCTCCAAACGAAATCCCAAATCGTAGGCAAACCACAGACTTTTCTGAGCCAGACAGAGAAAGCCAGGCCCAGGAGCGAAGAAAGAGCAGGATTCAGAGAGGTCCTTGACCTGAGTGTTCTTCTTACCGTCAACAAGCGAGGCTCAAAGCAGAAATAGGGAGAAAGGACAGCCGAGTCAGCCTTACGGGAACGTTTCCTGCCACGGGTACAACACAAGCAATAAGGATACCCGGTGGAACGGAGAATATCAGCCAACGATGAGGGAAGCGATGTTCCTGTTTAATGAGCCATTTGAGGCGAGGGCTGGGCTTATGCTGCCTTGCAGGCAGTTTTTTTTGGAAAGAGGAAACGCTTTCAGGGAAGTTTGTCTTTGTTTTGCTTTCCCTCCTGGTCCGGGTGGGTGAGAGGCGGGCAGTGGTTTGGGTGGCTCTGCATTGGCAGAATCAGAGACTCTGCCATCCCAGATGGAGCCAGCAGGGCCCGTCCATAAAGGATGAGCTCTGTCCTGGGGGGGGGGGGTGGAGGGGGGAGCAGGGGTTTAGGTTGTCTCTCGAGGACAGAAAGTTTGGGAGGACCCTACAAAATGAAGGTTTTCTGGATTGAGCAGAGCTCGGAGTCCTGCATTTTTGTAAGGACAAACATGGCTTCTTTCCAGAAAAGGACTGCCTTGTGGGTTTCAAATTAATTCATTTAATCACTAGAACGTTCAATTAACCAGTGGAACGACTGGCCCCCAGAAGCTGTGAGTGCTCCAACATTGGGGGTTTCTAAGAAGGGATTGGACAGCCATTTGTCTGGAATGAATGGTCTACAGCAGTGTTTCTCACCCTTGGTGACTTTAAGATGTTAGGACTTCAACTCCCAGACAAGGATTCTGTAGGGCTAGGGATAATCCTGCACAGTGAAGGGGATTTTCTCCTCTGTTACCCATTGTGCCTTCCAAGACAAACTGGTCAGACTGTGTATCCCTGGAGTAGTCCTCCTACTCTGGTGGTTACTTCAAGGAGCAGGATATGTGTGAAGGGAAGTGTTCTGCCAAGAAGGTGATAGGATGCATGTATGAATGTAGCCTTTGGGGCAATGGCTCTTGAATAAATGAAACTGTGTCCTGACCACCCGATACTTTTTGTGTCCTGGGGCCAACAACGTCCCCTGGAGTGTCCCTTCAAGCTAATGAATGACCTTCCTCTGCCTTCAACCTCAGCACTGACATCTCCAAAGAAGTCCATCTGAGAACGGAGCAGAACTTCTCAGAAGGTGGATCAGGGCTGAGGAGAACTCCAACTAGGTCTTCAGAATAAGTCCAAAGCTTCTAAACATGTCCTTCTTGGGCTGGTGGGGCTGAGTCTTCACATTTTTGTGTGTGGTCAGAATGCCCCATGGCCCATAAAGCACTGCCGGAGAGAGCCTTGGGATTAAGGATGGTGGCTCTACTTCTGATGAGAACATTCAGAGTTTTAACATTCAGAAGTTGTAAATACTCCAACCCTGGATGTTTTTAAGAAGAGCTTGGATAATCATTTGTCTGAAATGGTTTCGGGTTTCCTGCCTCAAGCAGGGGGTTGGACTAGAAGACCTCCAAGCTCCCTTCCAACTCTGTTATTTTATTTATTTCTGTTCTGAACTTGGGTAGACTTCCAGCAGCCTCATCCAACTTTGCAAAGAGATTCTGCAAAGCAACGCAAGCAACACCTCAGCACTTTTTCTTCTCAAAACCCAAACAGGATGTTCTTATTTAGAAGCCTCCTGACTCAGGCCCTGACCGCCAACACAGTCAGCATCCCCCAAGCGCCCCCCCAAACCTATAGGGCTGTCTTTCCCCTAGTTTTCTGTTCTCTCTCTGCCCCACCAAGGACGGGCAGGCAACCCGCAGAGCCCTGTTGTTCCTGGCCGGCTCCAGGGCATCCAAATTGTTGCTTCCTGGGCAGGAGATAAGGATGCCTGTGGAATTGTCTGCTCGGCTTTCATGCGCACAACACCAAGGCTATCAGGTGTTTGGGAACACAGCCACAAGACGAAAAGGGGAACAAAGGGAGTCTCAGCCCGGGAGGGAGGTCAAGATGGAACAAGGCTACACAAAGCACAGAACAAAGGCTGCCTTCTCCATCTCCACCCCCCACCCCCTTGCTTCGGATCTGGCTAAAGAATTCCTGCCTTCACGAAGACAGACCTTGCCCTGGTTTAGCCACGCAGCCCTCCCCCCCCCCCCCGCCACTCTGCTTTCTATCCGAAATGGCCGCTATCCTGGGATTCCTGCCCACCGACACCCCCTCCCCAAATGTGTGCATGTGTTCCAAGTCAGGACTGGGTTTTTAACAGGACTTGAGCCTGGCTGTGCTGGAATGGGAACTAAGACCCCTCCCTTCTGATGCAGAGCAGTCAAAAAAAAGTCAAGAGAACTGGGGCCACCATGGAGCGATCCAAGTTCCACCTCTTTTCTAGATGCGCCTCGGAGCATGGATCCTTGGCCACCTTGGGTTTATCCAAGGAGATCAGCTGATTTCAGCAGGGGCCCCTGGATCACCAAGGACAGAGGGGGAAGGTGGTGGAACGTCTAAGTTTGGTTGGACCCCATCACACCTCTTTGGTTGCATGAGAAATAAGCCAGGTGAGTTTGCAGAGTTTGTAAAGGGCCTCCAATGCCCACCCACCCATCCCTTACCCACCCACAAACTGGGTTGCAGCCAATTTTAAATCTTAGTGGCTCTGACCCTTGGAGGGGATTGAGAGAAAATCGTTCTCACCCTCGGGCAAATGGGCTCTCTTCTCTGGAGGTCTCTGGCTCTGCACACCAACTTCCTTGCTTGCCCCAGGAGGCAATGGGGCTGTCTATCATTCTGCAGACACCCACAAGCAGCACAGAGAGACTCCCTGGACCCCCCCCCTCCCCTTACCTTGTGAAGAGACAGTGGTCTTACTTTGCTGGTGAGGAAACGTCCCTTTCAGAAGAAGTTTTGGCTCAAGGAAGTCTTGAAGAGCAGCAATCTGAATGCCGACCTACATAAAGCAGAAAACGGTGCAAGGAAAAGACGAAGCAATGTGCGAGGAAAGGAAGAGAAGGTGGAGCAAGTGTGATAAGATATTATTCTCCCTTATCCTTCTTGACTTCCTGTATTTGTCATTTCAGATGCAACCCCCACCACCTTCCCTCCTGCCGTCTCATGATGAGAGTTGGGCATGGTCTCCAGCAAAGGTGGCCACTGATTTCGAGGACCCAGCGGCCACCTCTTCCTTGAGATAATGTCCAACTCCCACCTTGAGGGCCTACAGCCGAGGAGGCAAGCAGCTTCAGAACATCTCGCCCAATCTGCAGAAAATGTTTCTCTCTCTATTCGCTTAGAGAGGATTCCTACTCACTCAAGGGGACCATGGACAAGGGCTGTTGATGAGTTTAGAGGCTGGAGACATCTAAGTGCCTGAAGTTGTCCTGAGGCCGGAAGAGAAGGACAAGTCAGGACACTCACTTAGAAGACTCGGCCTCTTCTTCTTCTTCCACTTCTGCTCTGTTGGGTTAGTGGGGGAGCCTCTTCTTCAGCTTCTCTTAGCAGTCTACCTTCGGGAGATGGAGACTGCTTCACAGGGTCCACCGACCGAGGCTCATTCTCTACGCTTGCTGACATACTGTCCTTCCCAAAGCATTTACTAATCTACCTCAAGACAACCATCTCTTTCGGCCAGCTGGAGTTCCACCCTGAAGTGAAACCGGAGCCCGACTGGGAAAGACAAGCATTTGAAGCCCTACTTGGAGTCTGCCCAGAAGCCTGAAATGCAGAAGCAGTCAACCTGAAGAGGGGAGAGTCCTAAGGTGATTCTTTGGGGATCAGAGGGAAGCATTTAGTAATTGGCGACGTGATTGGCTGCTCAGGGTGAGCCTCTTTCAGGGAATGATCAGGTGCTCCGATCAGAGTGAACAGAGTGGTTTTCAGGGCTGCCCTCGGAAAGATTTTCAGATCCTCCAGCAATGCCTTCTTGGCACTTGTTGAGCCCGGATGCCAGCTGGAAAGAGGCAGGGAGTACCAAATGTTGTTTCACGCTCCGGCCCAGATAAACAGCTACCCAGGTGTGGCTTTGCATTGCCAGGGACACAGATGGGGAGAAGTTTTCCCAGGCTCTCTGTTGCTTTGATCTAAGAAAGCTCCCTGCTTATCTCTAGTCCTAGTTGCGTTGCAAACAGACTTAACCCCTGCCCTCTCTTTGACAAGTCTGCATTTAGCTGCTTCCCCAGGGACAAGGGAAGAAGAAAGGTTAACAGGAGATCAAGCTGGGGCCATGGAAATCATGGTGGAACGTGCCCTCAACTTCCCAAGAAAATTTATTCACTCAGGCCTCAAGGGGTAAGGGGTTCTTGGGCACCCCATAGAAGATTTCTAAAGAGCCTGGAAGCTGGATCAGGCCAAGGACACAGCTCAGCTGGCAGACAGTCCGAAGCCTCCTGAGATGAAGAGAAGGCCAGAACTGTTGTTATTGAGGAAACACCTCCTTCAGTTCCAGAGGGATCAAAGGCTGTGTTAGATCAGCAGTCATTGATGTCACCACTTCCCACCCTATTTAAAAAAAACATCCACATTGTGCTTGTGCATTGATTTATGTGTCTGTTTATCTACTGAGAGGTTCAGGTTGAAGGACAGAAGATGCTGTTACCCAAGATGCATCTTTGAGCTCCTGAAGCCACCAGGATACTTGGCTGGAGATCGCAACCCTGGAGCTGAATCAGAAACTGCTGAGCCCACCCAGCAGCTGTCCGTGAAGAGGGCCAGAAAATGCAGAACTAACCAGGCAATCTGTTGAGAAGCTGCTCTCAATTCATCCTGCGTGGTTTCTTTCCGGGCCTCCGTTCCAAATAAAGAATTGCAGACTTTTTATTGCAATCGCTTGCTAGACTCGCTTTTTGAGCAGCTTTTGGCCAGGAAGAGTCTGGGCCTTTTCAGCCACTGTTTCTTCCCACTGGGGCCACAGGTTGGACCTGGGATTCACAGTCTATAAAGTTCCTTCACTTGGTTCGGTTGGTGGGGTTAATTTGCCTGGCATTCTGTGGGTGGCAGAAAGAAACGGATTTTGCCCCGGGGGTTGAGCCCAAGATCCAGCCATTCTGCCTCAGCAGTCATTCTAAGAAAATGAACTCATGATGGGAACCAGTTCATAAGGGACCCAGATGAGCAAAGTGTGAACTTTCCCATCGCCACTACCAGTTGACCACAAAACGTCACTCATCTCCACAGCTGCTTCCTTTCTCCAGTCTTCTCTTTTCGCCCACTGGGGCACCACAGGCTGAGTCAGCAAAACCGTTGTGTGATTTTGGCACGTTATTGTGACGATGCTGGAGCAATATCCCCACTGGATATCCCCACTAGGGTTTGGGTGGGGTCTCCAAGTGGGCAGCAGTGAAAAATTGACCCATAAATTGTTGTAAGCTGGTTTTAAGAAACTCAAGAGGCTATTAAGTAGCTCCAATAGGTAAGGCCTGGTCGGAAGGGGCCTCTGGGTTGACCCACTTCCCAGGAGCCCTTTGCCTGCAGGGGGAAGAGAGGAGGGGGGCCTTGGGCTGTGTGTCCAACAAGGTCGTTTTTAAGAGGACAAAGGCTGCAGACCGTAATAGTCAACATATTGATCTTGATTTGATCCGATGAGCTTGCTTATCTCAATCCCAGATCGAGGGGTACTCTTAGGACATAAAACCAGTCAAAGCTTAAATGTGACCATGATGGTTATCATCCTGGACTTGCGGACTGCAGAAACCCTGGTTGGTTTGGCTTGGCCTCGTTGGGCATCTTCTCTGATATTCCAGAGCTACGAAAACCCCCAAAGACCCCTCTTTTCCAGGGTATACAGCCACATATTCCTCTCCCCTCCCCTCCACAAGGCTTGTTCAGCTTCAGAGGCTCCCCAAAATCTGAAAAGAACAGTTTGGGTGGGAGGATATCAGAAGCCCAAAGAGCCACCAGATCTTCCTTGGTCCTTCAGCCCCCTGGAGAAGATGCTGCCTTTTTCTCTGGCATGTCTGCCTGGCTACGTTCTTCAAAAAGGAACAGCTGGAGGGGAGTGATGGGGCTTCAACTCTCCGGGTCTCGCCCTTCATGTGTGTCTAACTCCCCCCAGTGTCTTTGGGCTGAAATCTGAGGACAGCCTGTTCGTGTTCACTCTGGAATTCTTTATTTCGGCCGTGCCAAAGCCAATGTGAAAACTCACCCCAAGGAACCTGTAAGAGGAGACTAGGAGCAGATGTCCGTTTAATGACATCAGCGGAGAGAACGAAATTCACTCTCTCAGCCGGTTTGCACAAATCTTGGCACTTACTTCCCTTTGCTTTAACCCATTGCAAAAATAAAATATTAAAAAAAAATAACTTATGTAGAGGAAATTCCCCACCACTCTTCTCTTTTTCGTTGTGCTGACCATCCATATTGAGCTGGGCGGGTTATGAGGCAATCCAGGGAGCTGTTTATAAAACCACTGAATGTCATCTGAAAAACACCCATGTTCAGATCAATATTCCTCTGGTGAGCTTTCCCTGGCTTGGCTGCCCACTGCCCTAAATTCTTATAAGGCTGGGGTCTGGTCCATTGTGGCTAACCCAGCCCTGTGGTTTGAGAATTAGTTTTGTGGTTCCATTGTGATTTTTTCAAACCATGGTGGTTAAGCGGTGATTTGAGCAATGTGAATGAACTTAATCACTGGCCCCTCTTGGCCTTCCTTCCTTATCTTCACCAGATAAATTCCTGAAATGCTCATATCACGAGCTGGGGGCTGCGGGAAAAGCTGTGACTACAAAGTGTTGCATTAACAGTGTTGTGATTGTCTCAAACAGGGTGGATGGGTTTGTTTGCAACCTTTTTCATGGGCTGCAAATCTCTGAAGGCAAGATGAAAAGAAAAAAATGTGCAGAATTATTTCCCGTTGGGCCAGAGAAGTGAGCAAAGAAGCCAAAGGAACTTCTGAACTTGCAAAAGGGGCCCACAAATCAGTAAGCTTCCTAAGAAAACTAAAGTGAATTATTTTCCTCTAGTTGTTCCATCTTTTATTGCATGTGCGTGTGTAGCACACTGTTGTAGGAAAGGGGATTAAGCCTGATAAGCAGGAAGGAAATGTTTGAGCATTTGTTTATCCTTAGCCATAAAACGGATCCTTTCCAATCCCAAGGTACACAGCAACCATCTGTAGTGCTGCCCACAATGAATTAAGGAAAGGAGGGGGGCTTCTCAGGGCAAAACTGGTTTCACTGCATGATTGTGGTGTGGGGAGGCGGGCAGAGTTCATACAGCTCTTTGAACCGGTTGCATAAAAGGAGAAGATTCTGCAAAGCTTGACTGGTTTGAAACACGGCTTGTCTTCTGGGTCATTGTGCTATAGTCTGGTGATCTGGCTAGTCTGAGGTTCGAGAAGTGGTGCAAATCTCCAAGATGGTTTAATTAAACGTCTGGTGGGAGTTCTGCCGGCACCTCAGCACCTTTCAACAGCCATTCAAGTCTGGTTTTCAAAATACTGGCTTGGAACGGGTCAGCCGAAGTGGCCAGGCCAGATTTCCCCTCTAGGCGGAGTTAGGAGCGATGGCGATGGTTCCTGGTCCAGAAATAAGCCATGATTTCCCCATAGAAGACAAAAATGCCCCCTTTCGCTCTGCCTGAAGAAGAGATGACAAACTTGAACAATTCTCAAGTAATCAGGAGTGAAATTCTCCCAAGTTCAACCAGAACCTGTCACTACCAACTCACCCACTAAAGGAAGACAAAGCAACCAGTTGTAAAACTACTATAACAAGCTAGATATTTTTGAAAACTTAAATAGAGCATCTTGCTGTTATTTTGAGATGGGGGGGGGGTTTCACTTCCCAAACATGTTCAGTAGGGTCAGGGGAGGGTTAACGGGCTATGCGAACAACCCAACCTATGAATTCTCTGGCTCTCCCGTGTTCTAAGAACAGAACTAAGAATGTTAATACAGCATTAAAGACGTCTTTTCGTTCCTGAAAGAGACACAAAGCAGAACACAAGCAAGCTTCCCGGTTCCTTTTTGCTTTTAACCCTCCTTACAGACACATGAGAGGTAGAAAACAGACAGGAATTCACCCCAGTGTTTCCATCTCTAGATCTTCCAGGCCCCATTAAGACCCCAGTGGTAGTCTAACGTCAACATCTGTTTGGCCAGAAATGTGACCAGAAATTGTGAAGCCAATTTGGAATTCTTGGAGGAGTGAAGCATGATCACATCCACCATTACTCCGTGGCTGACCAGGACACCTGTTTTTGCAAAAGAGAGAGTTAATTTCCTCCACTGACTTGGTCAGAGAAGAGACCTGAACAAAACCCTTGAACTGGCAAGAAGCAGATGATAAAACAAGGTGTCAATCAAGCAGTGTCCCTCAGGGTCACACTACCTCAAGGTGATTTGGCCTCAACTGGACCCAAATCCTCCTAATTTGACCTATCCGGGGAATCCACAAAAGAAAGGCCAGCAGCGAAATTCTCCAAGGAGAAACTGAGTTGTTTTTTTTGGTCATTGCCATCATAACTGGTGGAGATTCTCAGCTGTGTTGGAGGGGGCAGAGGGGCTGCTATTTACATATATTTAAACACTGAAGGCTTGGTTGGTTGGTTTAATTGCATTGCTGGTTTAATTCAACTTTGGACTTTCTCTCCTCTGCTGTGCTGCTCTCTAGGCGAAAAGGAAGGCAGGAGGCTGATGGCCATCACAAGCTGAGAGGTTGCACAGAAAATAATATACCAGTGGAGACTTTTCAGTGTTTCCATCCCATTCATAGACTTCTTGCCCAACTGTTTCACAACCATCCTGAACTTTCAAAGAGGAGGAAAATGTGCTTACGAGGCTACTGTCTCAGGGTTCAGTTCTGGGAAAGGAGAAAAAGGAGAACCAGGGATTTAAGTTAAGGGTTGAGATGCCCACAGATTAGTATGTGAGGTCAAGCATCTGTCTACAACCCAGGAAATTCTCCTCCCTAGCACGATCCTCCTCTGTGAGATACAACACATATTCAAAGATTAAGAAGAATTTGGTAGCTACCCTAAGGATGCTCAACACCTAAGGAGGCCAAACACGCTGACCATTTTTAGCCTTGCAAGATAGCAGGAAGCTTGAAATTTTGCAGGCCACACACAGTGTTTCTCTCACAGTTCAGGTTCTGCAAGACTGATTGAAGTCTAGATATAAAAGCTGACCAATGCAAACTGTGGTGGTTTTTTTCCCTAAGGGGAGAAAATACCTTTGGCTCAGTCGAGGCTGCCTCTTCCGCTTCACCGAAACCACTTTTGATTCCCTTAAGAAGGCGAAACAGCGCCAAATTCCTCCAACCGCCTGTGGTGTTTCAGTCTGGGTGAAGTTTGCAGGTTCTCGCCACGAACTCAGCAAGGGACACCACCATCCTTCATCGGAAGGGGCAGCCTCGAGGAATGGGAAAGACCGCCCGGTCTTCTGGAAGTGCAGGTGGACCACAAGGCAGGTTCTTCAAGAGACAACTGGCCCTCGAAACATCCACATGCAGCGATGCAGGAAGAGGCAAGGAAAAGAAGTCGGAGAAGAAGAAAACAAGCCGTCCCAGACGTTCACCGCACTTCAGAAGGAATTTCTTCACTCAACTCCGCAGCTGGAAGAGCAGAGGGTGTGGCCATCTTCTCCTCCTCCGCCAGTCGAGGCTGAAAGGGCTGAGAAGTGGTTGCTTCATTCCAGGCCCTTCTCTGCCAGATATTTTTTCATGCACAAAAAAATTACGCTGGAGGTTGAGCTAGGAAATCACAGCATCTTTGAAGGTGGGGGTGGGGGAGGGGCTGGTGTCCATCTGACAAGGTTTCAAAGCAGTTGGAGATCCTTCTCATCACCAGGAGCAGAAAGAGGGCAGTTGGGAAGAGAGTTTTGGAGGAGGGGGCTTGGTCAAGACAGGTGCATCTCTATTTACAACAGTGTGTCTCAACCTTGGTGACTTTAAGATGTTTGGACTTCCAGAATTCCCCAGCCAGCTTTCTGGGAGTTGAAGTCCAAACATCTTAAAGTCGTCAAAGGACAACTTGAAGCAAATTTCCTGGGAGGGTCTCTACAGTTCTTCTGTTCCATATTCCTGGAGGTTCATGGGGGTTAAAAATGCTCTAACTGGAGGTGAGGGTCTCTTCCCCAGCTCCTGTTTTCCTTCCCAAACACTTGGCTGGGAAATCCTGACATTTTCACCCATGGACAGCTGGAGAGGCCAGCCGCTTTTCCGTGCAAAACGCATTTGCACAATGTTCTCGCCCACGCACCTCAAGGCCAGCACGTCTCTTCTCTCTAAGATTTCACAATCAGGTTCTCCATTGTGGGTTGCTCTGGAACTTCACCAGGTGGCCTCCAGCCCTGGGGTCCTCCCAATGCTGAAGGAGATGCACATTGCTGGGTTATGGGACAGGAGTTGCGGGGATTTCGCCTGATTGGGGCAGCATTGTTTATTTAGGGTTCTCCGGAGCTGGCAACATTAAGACTTGTGCACTTTGGTGCCCATAATTCCCCAGCCAGTGTTGCTTCTGGAAGTCCACAAGTCTTAAATTTGCCAGCTTTGGAGCGTCCTGATTTAAGGCAAAGACCCTCTAGAGGCATGATATTTCCACCAGCACTGAGCATCCATCTTTCTCCAAAGACACCCAGGACAGGAAGTGCTAATCTGCAGCCAACTTGAAACCTGTGAGTCATTGTATTGTCTTCTCCTCCATTGGACTCCAGGCTGCATGGAGAAATACTGAATTTTGCAAAATCATTTCCCCATGATTGGCTGGGGAATTCTGGGATTTGAAATCCACCATCTGAAAGCTGCCTAGGTTGAGAAACATTGTTCTAGGAAGACCAAAGGCTCAGTGAAATGGCTTAAGGCTTCCGTGAAACCCCCACTTTCCTACTCACTGGGTAATCGGGGCTAATTTCAAGTTTGGCTTCTGGAAGAAGTTCTCCATCGGATTAAGCAATTCTTCCCGAGTTCAGCTGCCTCCTTCTCCTTCTGAAGTTGGTAGGGAGAAAAGGTTGACTTAAGAGCTTTCCTGTCTGGGAGAGAGACATTTATGAATTGGCCACATGAAAGAGCCTTCAAGGTCGGTCGCTCATCTGATTCCTAAAGACCAAACCTGGCCCAGGTGGAGCTGGAAGCTTTTTTGGCTCAGCCAAGTCCTTCTTCCCAATTCCTAACCAAGGCTGTCCTGTTTGTTGATGCCAAGGGAACGTCTGAAGCATACCTGATCAAAAAGGAACCGCCATGAGAATTGGCTCTCCCTGGAAGAAATTAACCTAACAGACAGACAGGCCACTTGCCAGGATTGAGAAAGGGCTCCTTCTGCTGAGCCGAGAAAGTGAGCAAGGATCATGATGGGGGAAAGGAGACAGAAGAACTGTTGCAACTGCTGACCTAGAAAAAGGAGCTCAACCAGCAAAACGAGCTAGGGAGCAAGTCTTGGCGTGCGAGGCAGAGGCTGGGTGAAGCCACCGAAATCACAGCCACATCGCTCGCATTTCTCAAGCTGAGAGGTAGAGGCAGCGCATGGAAAACTGAACTGTGACAGCCACCCTGAGTGTCTGAAGCCCCTGCATGGATGGATGGATGGATGGATGGATGGTTGGATCTGTCTGTCTGTCTGTCTCTCCATCCATCCATCCATCCATCCCTGCTGGCTGGGGAATTCTGGGAGTTGAGGTCCACCCATCTTAACGTTGACAAGGTTAAGGGACGCTTCCTCTCTCCCCTTTTGTTTTTGCACGGTGGTATTCTACTTTCTCCCTACTAAATTAAAACATCCCCATTTCTGAATGCTGCAATCAATTACCCTGAGCTCCCGGGTGCCCACCCCCTCCCCCTCTGCACCCTCCGCAGGATCATGGTGATGAATGGCGAATAACAAAGGCATTGTCACCTGAGGCACCAGGACAACATGGAAGAGAAAACACACTGAGCAGCGTCCCATAAATATTCAGAGATTTTTAAATATATCGTCCTATCTTTTGGTTCCTGGAATTCATTACCATAAATCTCGTCCCTTCAAAGGGGTTTAGATGCCTCCTTCTGTCCTACAAAGGAAAAGCCAAAGACGTTCAAAAGGCTGGTTGCATTTCAGAGCCTTGGGGAAGGGGGGGAGGGGTCTGCATCCTTAAAGGCTTCAGGACTACACTTCCCAAGGGGCCCACAATCTATAAATTGGTGGCCTCCGATCAGGGAGAGCCTGGAAAAGTTCTGGGTGCGGATTCCATCTTGCACACTTAGTGGTGCATCTTGAAGCACAGGATGTTTCGTTCAAATTTCAGAAGCAAACCATTTGGGTGGGGGTTCACCTGCTGAATGCACCCCAATCTCTCTCCGCCTCTCTGATGCTCTTCACAGCACCCTTCTTGTGCAACCCACTGCATTTATGCCCATTTATGCTCAGAAGCCAAGTCCAAAGTCACAGCCCCGTCTGGGAAAAAAAAAAAAAACCAGTAAAAGAAAAGAACCATGCAACCTTAGACAATTTAAGAGATCTGGACTTCAACTCCCAGAATTCCCTAGCCAACGTAGCCTGCCTGGTGGAGGGAGAAGGGGGGCAGGAGAAAGTAGGAAGTTCCGGGGTTCGTTTCACTTCCCTGGCAAGCTATGATTGATCTGCCCGTGGGGGCTCCAAATGGCTTTTCTTCCCATTCCTCTTATTCTGCCTACTGCGGGATACATAAAGTCTCTATAAACTCAGGGGTGTGATTTATGATTCTCCATCAGGAGTCTGTGGAAAGGCCATTCACCAAAGTCAAGTCATGTTGCTGGTTTTCCCCCTTCCCCCTCGCCCAGGTGGAGCCTGGGATTGATGTCCACCTCACGCCCCCCCCCCCCACACACCTGGCTTCTTCCAGGGGTTGCAATTGAAAGGGGGAATAAAGAAGTGGAGGAAGGAAGGAAGGAAGGAAGGAAGGCAGGAAGGAAGGGAATTTGTTTAGAACTTTGTAAAAAATCTTACTGATTTTGAGCATTTCACAATCAGCCAATCTGACTTTCCACCTGAATCTACACAAAATCAGAATGAAACTATTCCTGCCATGCAGTTTGGCAGTGTAATTTTCATTTAAAAAATACAGGAAAAAAAAATACACATATACTATTGTTTGGTGAATATTTTACCAGGATGATCCTGACTAAGTTTATGGAATAAAAATCTCTCCACCAAAGAAAGTTGTTGAAACTAGCAAGTGCTTTTCCAGTAATTGTGAGGGAACCTGTTGGGGTCACCAGATGGGACCATCAGCCTGACTTTGGGGGGGCTCTGCCTTTAAAGCTGAGACTGGCACGGTTCCTTGCCAAATGATTCCACATTCACATAACCCCTGCAATTAACAATGCATTTACATCTAGTTACAGGCTCCACATTCACACAATCAAATCCCAATAGATCCTTACACACACAAAAAGGAAAGAAAGCAAAACCACAAGCACTCACACAACATCATTTCCTGTTGTCTTCTCCCCTGGCAAGAAGCAAAGGCAATAATTTTAGGTAATTTAATTAGGTTTTCCTCTGCTTTATGCCCCGTGACACAAAGATGTAATGAAATTTCAAAATGCGGTAATTTTATACCCAAACATTATTAATACTGCAACGGAGTTGCTGGTAGCCAAACATCAAATTACCTCATTTACAGGTGCGTGCGGAATTCTCCCCACCCTTCTCGTCCTTTTCCAAGGATGGTTAGCGAGAATTTACGCTCTGGGTGGAGAAACGTGGCTTTGATCGTGAGGATCAGGGTTTGAGAAAGAGGCTGGGGGATTTCTCTACCTCCTCTGCTCCCAATCCCAGCATCCGAAGGTTCAGGGGAGATCAGCATGGCCTTTGCAGAAGAACTGAAATCTTTCCCCCATCTTGGTGGTCTTCAGACAGCATGGAGTGCCATTGCCAAGATTCACCCTGCCTGATCCAAGTGGAGAAGACTTCTTGGAAGCTTCCTATGAACATCCTTCCGGGGGGGGAGGACATTACCACCGAGCTCCTGGGACATTTTCAATTTGCTCTTCTGCAGGACCAACCTTCTCTTGATTTTCCTGCCTTTGGATGCTCCACTCCTATCTTGGAGACATCGGTGTGATTCCAGGTTCTCAGCTGGGCCAGGCTCAGCTCCTCCTGAGTTCCACCAAGCCGTCTAGTGTCATGGAGGACTTTGGCCAAGGACAGGTCCCAACTGCAGCCAAAAGGATGGGAATCAGGAGAGCGACCACACTATGGATTTCAGGGAACAAAAATCAAGATTGAGGGTGACATTACAACTTTAGAAGGCCACATACCAAGGGGTAGATTTCCGACATGCATTGAAAACCCATCTTTTCCAGCTAGCCGGCCTGGCCTGATACCTCAGGGTTATTTTAATTGTTGGTTAATTTTAAATTTTGTAATTAACTTAATTTAATTTTTAACTGTATTTTTTA
>JAEANM010005845.1:0-19159 GCA_017656035.1 Myanophis thanlyinensis
GAGAAGGCTCGTACCCTCGGGGCTGTCAGACGACATCGTCCCGACAGTGGAACCCCAAGGAGGCCTGCCCTGTGGGAACGCACCGGTCGGCTGGAGGCTGACATTCCTTTCACAGGTAAAGCTGGACAACAGGAATGGGGGGAAAAAGAGGCAGAACTGGGAATGATTTTTTTTCTTTTTACCTGACTGTGAAGGAGAGAACTGTGTTAACGAAGACGTTCTTTCCCGTTTTACAGGAGGACAGTAACCCCCGTCTTCTCGGTCAGATTCTATAGGGAAAATCAGTATACAGAAGTAAAGATATAGCTCTGGCAGGTTAATTCTGATTGGATCCCCACCCACTCAAATGCAACTTGGCTAAATAGGCTTGCAACAGAAAATTTGCCTTGGCTGATCATGTTTTCAAAGACAAAGCCATTTCACCACTATTTATCCCCAGAGGAACCCTATCTTTATCTTACTTCAAACGTCAGCATTGCTACATCTCTTCTTTACATCAGAGTGCAATTAACTTAGGGCAATTGCTACTAATTGCTTTTACTGAAGTCAATGATCCATGAAGACTAAACAGAACTTCCCTATTCAGAGATGTTCTTTCTCTAAGTCAGGTATCTCCAGACTTGGCACCTTCAAGATCTATTGCCAGAACTCCCAGAATTCCCAGCATCATCATGGCTGGCTGAAGAATTCTGGGAGTTGAAGTCCACAAGTCTTAAAGTTGCCAACTTTGGAGATCCCAGCTATAAATACTCCATGACTAGTCCAATACAAGAAAACACTATCGGTACGAAAACTATTCACCGTTAAGCTAACCAACGTTAACACTGCTGGCCTTTGCTCACAGCTCAGCAGTGCTTTTAATATGTACTTTGTATTAGATTATGGGGTCTGTTTTGACATGAGAAGTCAAAACTCTTAAAACATGGAGACCAGCTATTGGAATTCCTCTGCAAAATAAACGCATTTCCACCCATAAATAGCTAGGCAGGAGGAGGGATGTGTTAATTTGTATACAGGGATTTTTCTGGATTCTTTAGGCAAATGGAATGAGTTTCCTCACCTTCCCCATCTTCTGGACTTGACTCATCTGCTGATCTCTGCAACAAATACATTTATATTTTAAAAAATCAGACTGTATCACAAAACACAATGCTATCTGACTTTTTTTTTAACATCTGTTACATCTTAATGTGCTGCATTGCTAAGTAATAAGCTTGTGCCTGCTTCAAAAATAATTAAAAAAAGACTTCAGATGCCAAACCTTAAGAATCACATTGCATCTTTACTGAGTCAAATTCTTAGAGCAGCTGCAACTTTCTCCCCAGTTTGTTGGGAAGCTTGAAAAGCACCTAAATAGCAATAAGGTGCTAGACTTATGCTTAAGGGGCTCTGAAAGCACTTTTACTGAATAATCTATGATAGTGGTGGCCTTTTACTTACCGAGTGCCAAAAAGCACATGCTTTACGTGTGCCCTCTGCACTTGTGTGCGGCTCCTCCAAATGAGCTGCATGTGAAACTGCACCATCTGCGCATGCATGCAGCTTTTGCACGTGCAATGCATGTGTGCTGCGTGCAGGCACTCATGCACACATGAGCAATCGCGTGTGCATGTGCAGGAGAGCTCCAAAGACCAGCTGGATTTCCTGGTGCCATCGCACGCATGCACAGCGGACGCCCGAAGACCAGCTGGGTCTCTGCAATCGTGCATGCGAGCATGTGCAATCGCATGTGCATGCTCAGCTAGAGGTAAGCTGGCCGACAGCTTGTGTGCCCAGCAAGATGGCTCTGCATGCCACCTGTGGCACCCGTACTATAGGTTCACCATCACGGATCTATGAACTGCACCAGCCCTAATAAATGTAGATTAGATGCAAAATAATCTTTGCTTTCAATTTAAAACATTTATAACAATAAATCAAAAACTGGGAGGAGAAAAAATGTTGTTTGGGCAACGAGAAAGAACCCAAGAGGAAAAGCCAAACCCTTTTGACTATGTGGAGAAAACTAGCTAATCAATTAAAGGTGAATTAAATAACCCAAAAGGTATCTCTAATACTTGAGCAATTGTTTATATTTTAGAAGCTCTTGGACTAGAGACAAATTGTAAATTATATACATCATTTTAGGAGACACGCTCCCTCCTGTAGAAAGAACACTTTTTCTTTTTCTACAGCCTATTTTATATCTAATTTATCCATGGCAGCAGTCAAATTTAAGATTAAGTTTTGAGTCCGTTGTTCTTAAAAATCCTCTAAATTCTTCTAAAGTTAAAGTATTGTGCTCCATTCTGTCATATTGAATCAAATTTAGGTGTTCTTCTCCTCTAATTAAGAACATAAGATTAGGCCTGGTGTTCTGCAGTGTTTAAAAGGATATGTGTCAAATGTAATTTACATTTTTAGATAGTGCATACAAGTGCTGCTGCAGGTTTCACCTTCAAAATGGAATATTTCTTTTGTGAGAGAATAAGGCCTCCTTCACTTTAAACATATTATTGCAAAACATTTCTGCATCAATGCTTCTCTCTATCAAGAACTGTTTCCTTTCTGTCATGCAGATTTGATCAATGAACAGAATTTTCATGTGATCAATTCTTCAAACAAGCTATTTTATCTCTTTTAGTAAAAAAGAACATGTGAGGGAGATAAATTGACCCCAATGAAAGGAGCTGAAAATAAACATGAATAAGAGAGTTCACAAACAAAATTCCGATGAATATAATTAAAGAGAAAGTAGCAATCTATTAGCCAAGAGAAAATGCTCTACTAAATCCATTAAAAACAGTAAAATGACACCACATCACTTAAAAGTTGTTTTGCTAACCTTCCATAAAAATAGACATCTACTCAGATACTCAGATTATAAAAATATTAGCATAATGTATATTTTTCCTACATATCTTTGTTAGCGAGGTGAACACATAACACCACCATGTCATTGATGATGTAAATGCAATGGATTAACATTAAATGCAAATCGGTCCACTACAGTATTAGTGTAATGTATATTCTTCCTACATATCCTTGTGTTAGCGAGGTATACGCATAACAGCAAATCATTTATGATGCAAATATAATTAATGGATTACTGGATCTATTAATGAATCAGTTTACTATAGTATTTCAACAAACCACTATTACTACTCTAATAAGTTATATATGAGTCCAATTATTAGCAGTTTCTAAAAACAATGATGAACTAGGACTCATTTTTACAGACAAAATCTTCAAAACAAGGCATTTTTTTCTTCCTTCTATATAGATTGAAAAAAAAAAACCCCACAATCCTATTTTCTCTCAGCATTTCCTGTTTCACAAATAATCCTCAATTTACAACAATTGAGCCCAAAATGTCTATTGCTACTTGAGTTTTGCCCCCAATTTACCACCCACAACTTGCCACGGTTGTTAAGTGAATCACTGCAGTTATAAAGGAAGCAACATAGTTGTTAAGTGAATCCGGCCTCCTCATTGGTCAGAAGGTTGCAAAAGGTGATCACATGACCCCAGAACATTGCAACCATCATAAATATGAGCCAGTTGCCAAAACGTCTGGATTCTGATCACATGATCATGAGGATGCTGCAACGGTCAACTAGTGAGAGAGACTGAGTCAATTTGAAATCTGATGCTGATATAACCAAATATATTATTTGAAGTACTATACAGATTCTCTACACAAGTTCCAAAGCATCACATTTTAGCATTCACATCATATCCGTTGTATGGGTGAATGAATACCCTGTGTATCCACTTTTGGACACTTGAAATATAATAAACCTTCTACGAGGCAGTTTTTATCCATGCACTCATCCACCCCTACCTCACATGGCTTCCTACTTGTTATTATAATGGTTCAAATTCAATTTTTCTTCAAAGTCTACAAAATCGGATCCCCTATTTAGTCATATATCACACCTTCACTCCCACTGGGCACAGAAAGAGAGAGGAATTCTGAAAAGCCAAAGAGAACGAAAGAAAGCCCAAACTTTCACTTATAAAGTTCAAAGCTTCTTCCCAAAGAAACACACTGCGTGACACACTTTCGGTTCTCTCTGCCCCCTCCATCCACTGACAAGAGCTTTTTTGCTTGCTTACAGGCTCTTCTTTTCCCTGCTTCGATTAAAGCACAATACTTTTAATAAAGAAATACAGGGCACGGTTGCTGCAGATGTCGATCCCGCTGCATTCAGCAAGATCTACTTCCAGGAAAGTGCGATTGGGATAATTAAGAAGACAGGAAAAGGAAGAGTTCAGACTGGATTATCTGCCTTCATATATACACATTTGGATGAATATTAGAGGAATAAGAAATGACATTGCTATAGGTGTATGCTACATGCCTGTAGCCTGAGATGTCTTTTCTAATAATTATATAGCAATAGCTCTTAAATTTATATACCGCTTTATAGTGCTTTCCAGCCCTCTCTAAGCGGTTTACAGAGTCAGCCTATTGCCCCCAACAGTCTGGGTCGGAAGGATGGAAGGCTGAGTCAACCTTGAGCCTGGTGGGATTTGAACCGGCAGACTGCACTCTAACCACTGCGCCACCGAGGCTCCTCATCAGAAGAATAACTACTTAGGGACTGTAAAAGCTGTCCATAAAAGGCTCACCTGTTCCATTTTTGAAGGTGGAGGCCAATTTCTCTTCCCCTCTACTGCTGCCTCCTGTTATTTCCTAGGGGCTGAGAAATTCAGACACTATCTTTTGTAGAATATTCCCTGGATAAAGACTGTAGCTCAGTAAATACTGCATACATGCAAAAGATCACAGGCTCAACCTCTGACGTCTCTAAGCAGGATTGGGAAAATCTCTCCAAAAACCTGAGGTACTCCTTACTGCCCAATCAGTGCATAGACAATACCGGACTAAATAAGACTTTTATTTGGCTTACCCAGCTTCTTTGTCTAAAAGAAGATCTGTTGTGTCAGCTACAAAGAAAATACTTCCCATTATTATAGAAAGAGGAAATCAAGCAGGTGGGAAGCAATTACAAGTGCAAACCTCACAGCTGACAAGTTAAACTATAGGCATTTTAGAGAGGAGGAAAGGAACACTAAAAAAAAAAAATTAAGAAGAAGAAGAAAAAAAACCAGAGTTTCACCAGAAATCCTTGGTAGGTTCTGACTTACCCTGCCAATACAGGAAGCAGCTCGGATACAAGCAACTGAGGGGGCAGGAGCCTCAAGGTTGCACCCCTTGTTGATTTGGGGTGACCCATAGCCCGGTGAGGAGATTCTGCTTCTCCCTGAGGGTCCTCGCCTGAATCCGACAGCCCTTTTTGCTCTGCAAGGGACTGGGAGCAAAGAAGAACAACAGCCCTTCAGTGCCAGGCAGCAAAAGGACAGAAGAGAGTCCACTAAGGGGTTTTCTTCCTAGACTGGGTCCATGTCACTATCATAAACTGATAGGTGTTTTCAGCAGCAGCTGCTGGGATTCAAGTACATATACCCCCAATGGCAAGCAGCCTCTTGTACAATCCTTCCACCTCGATTAGCCCCACAAATCGTTGGCTTTATATGCATCACAAGCAACACTGATAACATTTGCCAGGTTTTAAGAAAACTCTCCCTGTTACTCACTCATGGATGAACAAGCTCCACAGGCTCCAGCCAGATTGGCAAAGACTTTCCGATGTGACCAGTTGGGTTCCTTGATTCCTAACAAAAGCTTCCTGATTTCCTGGAGACGGATCTACCAAGTTCTCAAGGTCCCTCAAAACAGCATTTTAAAACTTAGGGACCCGTTTTTTCAAAAACGAAAACGAGTTTCCAATCAAATAAATGACCAAAAATGAAATCAAGTCATATCACTTTGAAAGGTGGTGATAATTCCTGCAGAAAGGAAGGAAGGAAGGAAGGAAGGACGGGTGCTGGGTTGGGTTCCAAACTATGGATGGTGAATACTAGGTTAATTCTGCCACTTTTTCCTCAATTCTCACATATATCAACTGAAGGAACTATGAAAATAAATTCACACAATTTACCAGCCCACGCAAGGCACACCAAGGCCGAGCCATATACATGTATCAGACTTTAGACAAAAGTCAAAGCAACATCCTACTTTTTTGGAAAACAGACAGCAGCTCAAGAGATATAATCATGGAACAAGCAATAAGCAATACAAAGAGTTCTGCAAATTATTTTTATTAGATTTCCTCTCTCTTCTAATCCAGCCTGGGCAAAATGATGGATAGGGTATTAAACAAAGTAAACATGAAAAAGGACAGGCTGCATTACACTTTTCTGTACTTCTATATTTTAGGTTATTCAGTGGTGTCAAGCTCAATTTCATTGAGGGCTGCATTAAGGTTGTGTTTGACTTCGGGGGGCCGAGTGGGCATGGCTAGGGTAGGCGTAGCCAGCTCGACGTCACTAGTGTTGGATGTACCGGTGACCAGAGCACTCTGCCAGCAAAAACGGAGCTCAGGAGGGCCACGTGTGGCCCTCCAGGCTCCATTTTTCGCTGGCAGATGCATAGTGGGCCGATCCTTCACTGTTTTCAGGGTGGCCCTGCGGGTCAGATCTAAGCACTCCATGGGCCAGATTTGGCCCATAGGCATTGAGTTTGACACCCCTGGTGTAATTGAAGAGCCAACCAGCAGAAAAACTTCTATAGGAGAGACACTGCATGCAATCTTCTCAATGTTGACTGCACACATAATTATTAACACAACCAGATTCTATATGCCCCAAATTGCAAGAAATCAGCAGTGCACTGTTTGACAAAATACAGAATAAACTTTCCTTTTATTTTGACCACTATGCTGGGTTATATCACCTTCCCAAACATCAAGATAAATTTCTGATTTCTCTCAGGGCTAACACAGGCAATCAATTTTTTTTCCCTTCTGCTCAAATGGAACTTAAACCTGCATTTCATTTCTCAAAGAAAAGCAGGATCAGAGAAAGTTTTGCACAACGGTTCAACTGAATGACTGTTCAATATGGCAAAAGTACTTGAAGTTACTTAAATCTATGAAATTTTCAAATTCCAAAACTGAAGTATTGAGCTGTCTTTAGCTATGCTTAGAAATGCTATGCTCATTACTGTATAAACTTGCAATTAAGTCCACTTGCAGATAAGCCGACCCACACATTTTTAACAAAATATCCTGAAAAATGTACCACCTACAGTTAGCTCAACTCTTGAAAGTTTTGTATATTTTTGAAATATATTCTAAAGCAGGGGTCTCCAACCTTGGCAACTTTACGATTTGTGGACTTCAATTCCCAGAATTCCTCAGCCTGAGGAATTCTGGGAGTTGAAGTCCACCAGTTGCAAAGTTGCCAAGGTTGGAGACCCCTGTTCTAAAGGGCTTTGTTTAAATGTTGTTCTCCAGAACAGATTCTGTTTTAAATTTTCACAATTGGCTTACCTGAGGGTGATGGTTTTTTTTCATAGTATTTTGGTTAAAAATTTGAGACTTGACTTATCCATAAGTACATATGGGTAATTTTAAAAACAATTACCATATACACATAGATAAGCCCACCTATGAATAAAGCCAAGCCAGGTTGGAAGGGTGTATTTTCATAATCTAAAATTTATTGGTTTATCCAGGAGCATATACGGTACATACAGAACTAATTGCTGTGAAGTCTAGAAAATGAATGAAGATGACAAATAGAGCTGCTCATTGCACAGGTGGGGAAGTAAAACCTTCCCTTTAGGTATACCACTGCTCTTATTAGAGCAACCAGCAATCTCACAGAAACAACTTGAGGAAGAGGAAAAATACCAAAAGGCTGTCAGAATTAACCTAAGAGCAACACAAAAAACCATATAATACTAAACACGGACATATTTCCCTGGGCCTGTCAACCGCAGGGTGATAATCCAAAAACATAGAGCCGGTAAAATATCAGAGTCAGCACCTAATTAAAAACATTCATTTGGTCACATGAGTAATGTTATAAATTGATTTTAATAATCGCATTCAATCGGCATAAAAGTAACTGAAACAAGAAGCGTGCTTATTAGGTCCGGTACTGACTTAGAAGAATCCTGTTGGCACAGTGTTTAGACTGCAGTATTCCCGGCTAACTTCCCACAGCCTGAAGTTCAATGCTGATGGACTCAAGGTCCGTGATGGTGAACCTATGACACGGATGCCACAGGTGGCAAGCAGAGCCATCTTGCTGGGCACACAAGCTGTCGGCCAACTTACCTCCAGCTGAGCATGCGCATGCGACTGCACATGCTCGCATGCATGATTGCAGAGACCCAGCTGGTCTTCGGGCATCCACTGTGCATGCACGCGATTGCACCAGGAAATCCAGCTGGTCTTTGGAGCTCTCCTGCGCATGCACGATTGCTCAAAAAGGCTGCATGCATGCGCAGATGGTGCGGCTGTACATGTAGAGGAGCCGCATGCAAGTTTGGATGGCACGTGCAAAGCACGTACTTTTTGGCACCCGGTAAGTAAAAGGTTTGCCATCACTGCTCTAGGTTGACTCAGCCTCCGCTCTTTCCGAGGTCAGTAAAATGAGGACCCAGATTGTTGGGAGGCAATATGCTGACTTTCTAAGCTGTTCAGAGAGCGCTATAAAGCACTATGGAGTAGTATATAAGTTTAAGTGCTACTGCTAAGTGCTAAGAGGCTTTTTTTCTTATCATTTAAGAAGGAAGAATGCAATTTCACTCAGAGCAATAATTTAAGAGAAAATTTTTACAAAGTGATGATGCACAGATGGCATTTGATGTCTGTGAAACTATGTATAACAACATTTAAAGTAAACATTGGAAATGTGGAAAGTAGAATAGAATCCATGTGGTGGACTTGTGAACTGGCCAAAAAGTTTTGGTTATTGAACCACAGGATATTGGTGAAAATAAATCCTTTTTCAGATGAAGTCGGAATTGGTACATATCAGGGTTTCTGGAAGAAGGAATTAAATAAAAAGCAGGGTATCTTATATGTTGTATGTGATCACTGGGGCAAGATGATTATATGCAGAGAAAAGGAAAAATAAAGAAGCTTCAATTGTTAAAGCCTGGATTTTTAAATCCATATCCAATCTTGGTGGATATGGCAAAACTGACATGTCTAATTAGAAAGAAATCTATAGAGGCTTTTATTAAAGACGGAGCTGGTTTATGGATTATATTATATTAGAGAAAAATAGATTGATGGTAAAGAGTTTAATAGATTAAATAAGGTGAATAATGGAAAATTTAAGTCGTGATTACAATGGTATAAAAGAATAATAAATGGCTAATTAATCTATAAGGAAAGCGAAGATCTAAAATGGACATGCTTTTAAATCAGATGTTTAGTTTTGTATTTGTAGGTTTATGTTTCTAGGCATGTTTAGGTATTGTGCTTTTTAATGTTTATGTGTAGAATTTTAATCATTTATATAAGAATGCCTATATAAGACAAAAAATATCAGACATCACTTGAAAATATGCCTCACAATTGTTCACTACTCTTTTATATAATAGACTGTGACATCTTCAGAACAAGCAGCAAAAGATTATTCTTCAAACTCCCTGAGAATTACAATTGAACAGTGTAGAATCTACTCTGCATAAAATTGCCAAATTAAGGAGAAGAATTTCTTACAGGATTTTTTTTTTAAATCAAATAATCTGATTAATTGGCAAAAGGACTTGAGACCAAGGCAACGTTTTCTTGTCGCTAATATTATTTTCTCTTACAAAATCCACTTATAAACCACTCTTGTTCAAGAGCAGATGTACGTTTATTAATAAGGATATGAACGTCTCATTTATCTATTCTTCTGTGTTTTTTTAACCAGGAAATTTCTCAGGGATTCTTCTGCCAGTCATGCACCCAATTTCCCTTCTAATGCTCATATATGGGATGTTGGAGTTAGGGAAACCATATCAGCACTGCAAAAATGTCAGCAGCAAAGAGAGGCTTTCCCCCCCTATCTTTTTGCTGCTGTCTAGTCTGCTTTATCCAGATTATATATGAAAATGTATACGTTCAGACACTGCAGAAGAAGCATATAGTACATGAACCAAGTACACATTTTGGAACATGACCCAGTTTTCTCAGTAATACAAAACAAAAAATCCTTGGTAGATCAATCAACATGATGTTATCCCCATTAGGAACAGGACTTGAAAAACCTTCTTAGTTTATTCCATTTAAGCCTGGGAGGGAGAAAAAAAATCACCATTTCTTGTCTCAACTTATAAGAATAATTCATTAGCCTTCCTTACCTTCTGTGCTTTATCTTTCTGAAATACAAAGACAGGAGGTGCAATGGCTGGCTTTTCTGTGAAGAAATAAATAAAAAGTCTTATATTGCCTGAGACATATCACATGCAGTTCTCGCTCTAACAAATGAATGCCGCTTAGTCAACCACCATACCTTTCCCACTATTATACAGGTGTGGATGAAAAATATTCTTAAAGACAGCTTAGCTGATAAACAAGATGCTCATCTCACTGTTATCAAACTCTGTTACAGTTTCCTTAGATATATCAGTAACAGCAATAAAGAAGGCCTTAAAATCTTTTCAAACCAATACGTTTTCTTATGTGAACTAATGCAATGTAAAGCAACTGTCGTCACTCCTTTATTTACTTATGTATCCTGCCTAATTTCTTTCATTTTATGAATTTTACTTAAGGATTTGGTCCTGAAAAATGTCTTAGGAATATTTGGAACAAAGCAAACAAAGTATTTATTCTTCTTTTTAATTCCAAAGGCTTTGAAATTGAGTGACTTCCGAATTTTAAAATAATGATGTGTAATGCTTCAGGTAGATAGACAACATCCAAAATGTGACCACTGATTTATAAATAAGTCACTATGTTCTATTCGGTCACAAATGTTGGAAGGACTTCAAAAATTATAGTGTGTGGTACCCCCAGACCCTTTTAACAGCATTACAGAACACAAGAGCAATCAAGGCTGTTATGAATCTAATGAAACAAATAAAAGAACTTTCTATACAAGTGCCAAATATTTCAGGAGGGACAATAATTTATTAGCCCAATTAACAACGGCTCTAAAAAGAGACAAGGTAAATTCATGGAAGAGTAAACTTCTATTCATGGTAGTAATAATGAAGTACACTTGTTTATAAAACAACATTATAGGCACTCTGAATATCAATTACTTGGAAGCAACTATTTTCTTGCTTTACCAGTGGGTTTTGTAGAGGCATCGGGTTAACTGTTAGGCGAAACAGATGTGGGATTGATATGGCAGAGATTTTCTTATGTTCCAATAAGCACAATATTCTATGACAAATAAATGCAAATAATAATGAAATACTTGGACAAACTAATAGATTTATCAATGCTATGACAGCCAATTACAGAACCTCCAATTTCAGATGTAACCTACCTTTAATTTAAAGGCTGAAATCAGAGGAAAGTGATTGTTTCCTAAATGTAATTTGATAGACGCTGAAGGAACTTAGATGCTAGGCTAGACAAAGTTCTAGGATTGATCTGACAGCACTCTTGTGTCTGATTTCTTGAAGCACGTTATTATGCTTAAAAGTTTAAACCACCTAATTTGCCAGATAAGCTTTGATTATCCCAAGATTATATAGTACAGGTAGTTCTTGACTCTCAACCATTCATTTAATGACCAAAGTTACAGCAACACTGAAAAAGTGACGTGTGACAGGTTTTCACACGACTGTTGCAGCATCCCTAAGATCATGTGATCAAAATTTTGGCAACTGGTATGTATTTATGAGAATTCCACTGTCCCAGGGTCATGTGATCCACATTTGAAACCTTCCCAGCCGGGGCTTCTAACAAGCAAAGTCAATGGGGGAAAGCCAGACTCACTTAACAACCACATGATTCATTTAACAACGGCAGTGTTTTGCTTAGCAACTACAGTAAAAATATCATAAAACAAAGCACACTCAACTGTTTCACTCAGCAACACAAATTTAGGTTCAATTCTGGTTGCAAGCTGAGGACTACCTGCATTATATAGATATAGCATCCATCGGTGGGTAGAAGGCACATAAAGAAGCTAATTATATAAATTGCTGCATATGAATGTGCTGCATGCTTTAATAAGAAAAAAAATTAATAAAAATGTGATATTATCAGCATCTATAGATTCTTTAATTTAGATCTGATCTTCCTGACTAGCCTACTCCTGTCTTTTCTACCATTATGGCACTTCTATCTTATTACTATTTTACATGGTCTTAGCTATTCTAACCTATTATTTCATCTAGGAATTCATGAGAATGGCTGCCTCCATCATAAATTCTTTCTGATTGTGATTGGTCTATGCCTATATCTATCTTCTTGTGCAAGATGCAAAATAATAAGCAATTTGCATAAATTCCAAGGCATTCTTTTACATGTTTCATGACAGGCTGGGGATAGGCCCTTACTCCTATACATCTTATCTCTGAGCTTGTCCTAGAAATTAGTGGAGAAAGATAAAACTAGTGGTAGCATGGAAGCACTGTTCACTCACGAGATTCACTCACTCCTGCTTGGGCCAGGGGTTGGACTAGATGACCTACAACGTCCCTTCCAACTCTTTTAATCTGAGATGTAAGGAGAGAAGCAAATTCCATATACATTTTCAGGTGCTCTCATTGTAATAACGACTTATAGATTTTAGGGAATATATTCCAATTTTATCACAGGCTATTCTATATTTATAAAGAGAAATAACTGTTCTTCCCATGCTCAGATGCACTCATATTTTATTCAAAAGGTCTAAGATGTGCAGTTATGTTTGGTATTCAAGCAAGTCTCCGTTGAGATGCTTCACTATGCTACTTTTTAAAACATACATGTCTTCATTGGATTAAAAAAAAAATTTTTAAACACCATATACTGCCCAGGGCATGTTTATTATAACAAGCATAATGGAAATACTGCTTGCAGATTTCCACATGCACATTTGTGACACTATTTTCTTCTCTTTTTTTCTGCCCAAGTATCAATAGGAATGCAGGGCTAGTTAATCCTTGGATATCTTTATAATTCACTAATTCCCGCTGATTTTGAGATGTAGCTACTATGGGCAAGTTATTGCAAAGAAGGGGCTACTGTACCTCAGCTAAGCATGCAATGAATGAAATGCTTTTACCATTGTTTATTTCTAGCAGTCAGTAACGTTTCCTACCAATCTATACACACACATCCATATAAATTACCATATTCAAACTACTAGAAAGTAGTCTAAAAATCCAGTTCTGGTAATAACTGAGTCGATAGGGAAAGTCAGAATTAAGTCTCCTCTCAACAGCTCCTTCTCAACTGACACTCTGGTCCTTCAGCCTTAGTGATAGGATTGCCTAAAATCTCCCTAAAATGATGGATTGCCTGAAATCTCCTTAGCTGATATGACTTGCGAAGAACGTTTCTTAAGGAGAAATTTAAGGCATATCAGTATCAATTCAGCATAAGGGGAAGAACTCTTCAATCCCAGTTGGGAGGCAATTCTGTCCAATCTATTTACAGGACCGAATAAAATAAGACAGAAGAAACACCACAGATTAGTTAATTCTGCCAAGGCAGATGCAGTGGCTCCTGCCATGTCTCCACTGCACATTCAAAACAGCTTTTATGTCAACAAAACAAAGAAGGCAAAAGCCAGCAGAGTTGAACTCTGTTTTGGGTGATGCGAAACCTCCTCATTCTTATTAGCACGGCACTCCACGAATGCTCAGAGGCACTCTTGCCCCTAGGGGAAAGAGCATGAAGGATGGAGAAGAGGGAGCCAGCTTGAGACTGAACTTTTGAAAAAGCCCTCTGCCTATGCTCAGAGGACATCCTCATCTTCGGCCACCTAGGGGACCGGGTGGCCGCTCCCTTTGTCCGGCCTTGGCCGTAGCCCGCCCGCCAATTCTGGTGAACCGGGCAGTCCCCAGACGGCCATTGAAGATTTGGGAAGCATCCGGCCCAAAGCATCTCGTCCCCTCTCACTTCCCCTCAGCCACGTCTTTCCCCATCACTGTTACCACCGCAATCCCCCCCACACCCGGTCCTGGCCACCTACCTTCGTTGGCCAGGTCCGCCATTTTACTTCCTTAATCACTCCCACAATACACTGCGCCAACGACGGGCAAAGCCGCTCTGCCCGATCTATGCGCGCTCGCGTAGGGGCAACAGGGGACGCCAAGAGACATGCGCAAAACGAGGTGGGGGCCAGGAGACCGCTTTGTAAAAGACAAAAAGGGAGCAGGAGAAAAAAGAGGAGGAGCTACCGTAAGACCCGCTGCGCATGTGCGTCTTTACTAAACGTTTTTTTAAAAAATCTTAATTCAAAAGGCTCCACCCACAGACGGTGCTGCGGGCTCAGCAGAGGACTAGTCAGGCGAAGGACGAGAGAGAGAGAGAGAGAGAGAGAGCGACTGGGGCGGCTCATGCGCAGGCACGCATGCGCACCGCTTGCTTCCAGCCCTGTTACCAGTATCCCGTAAAACTCGAAGAGGCGGGGCGCATGCGTATCGGAGAACGTTCCGTCATAGACGAGGCCGCTCCAATGGGCGAAAGGCGCAACTGTTGTATCGCTCTTTATTTTAAATAGAGCACATGGTCTGGTCATGCCAACTGCTGCATTGCTAATAATGTTAGCGAATTGTTTAATTCGCTATTAACAATGACTAATGTCTATATTGCTATGTTATTTTATTTATGTATTTAGATATAATTATATCTACAAAGTATATGCATATTTATTAGTATCATTTCTATGATAATTTCTAATATATTTTACTATTGGGATATTAATTGAACAAAGGAATCGTGGCATACCTGCTCAATGATAATAATTTATCCCTGATGTAACAAATTGTAATAGTATTAATTATATTATGCTAAATAAAAATTGTAATCCATCCTCAGGGAAAAAAAAATAAACGAAAGTATGTTTAAAATATATACGGTACCTTATATAAATACAAGCAGTTAACAGCAACAAGGCAATAAGTATGAGCTAATGTAAGATATTTTTACTTGTGTCTTTAGTATGCTCATGTGATAATGGAATTATTTATTAAAATGACAAATTATTAGAGCAACATAATTGCTACTATCATTTTCATACTAGTAACCACTGATTAATTTATTATATTTTTCTCATTTTCAAATTCAGGAACTCAAGGTGACCTATTTATAATTACCTCTTCTATTTCTCTCCACAACTGCAACTTGTGGAGTTTGGTCAAGAGAGGAATTGGACTTAAGTCACTCAGTGAGCTTCCATGTCTGAAACTGGATTAGGTTTCTAATACCTTAATTTCTATAGCACACTAATATTTGTATTATTTAGGTTTTAATTTTTATGCTTTCATTCTGTAATGTATTCACATGCAGCACGAGAAAGAAAATAACAGAAAATAACCAACATCTCTTCAATTAATTTCTGTCTCTTTCAAAGAATGACAGTCCTACACAATAATAAAACATGGCATTTTCTGAGTTTTATAATCTCAAAATCATTACTAAAATTCATTGTGGCCATAATGTCAAAACTGAAAACAAAGCAGCAGTTTAGAGAAAGGATTTTTCATAGATCTGATCAGTATTCAAAGTATTAAGACACAATGACAACCAATGAGAATTCCCTAGGAACATAGGAAGACACTATTGTCCAATTACCTCCTGTCAGACTGATAGCAACCTTCCAAAGCTGCCAACAGATTTTTGCTATTTGTAGGAGTGGACAGACTGCAAAAAGCAGCCTACTCACTGTGTCCCAGAATATCCACGTTCCCTTCCACTCCTGCAACATAACCCTACTTATCCTGCTCCTGGCTATCTGAGCTGGGGCATCTGTCCATATATGCTCCCTCTATGATGGCAATGATGACCTTTATCTTCACAAAGGAGTGGAGTCATGAAGGAAGGGGAGGTGAGATTGATGACATCATGCCGCCTTCTGGGTCAGTGCACACTTTCATAGCCTTAGTGTTGTTTTAACAAAGCATAGAGAATCTTGTCTTTTCTCTTATTCCCAAAAGGTACAAGACATGAAGGAACCTTATCACATCAGCCCAGTCTGTTTGTTCTCATCACAATGAGCTAAAGCAGGCTTCTCAAACTTGAGATTTCCATATGTAACTTTCCAGAATGCCATGTCAGTTTGTTTTCTGGGTGTTCTGAATTATAGACCCAATAGATCTGACAGGAACCAGATCTGAAATAGAATAATCTATGTACAATAAAGTTTCTTTGTATAATAAAATTTATCCGTTGACTGGGCTAGCTAGGTTTCTATTACCTATATCCCTGATACACATCAACTATATAATTGGTTATGTTTGTTGTGTTTGTGTTTTGTTAGCTGTGTTGTATAAGCTGACTAGAGTTACAGGTAGTTCTTGACTTAACAACCATTAATTTAGTGACCCTTCAAAGTTACAATGGATTGAAAAAAAGTGACATGTCAGTTTTTCACACTTATGATCATTGCAGCATTCCCAGGACCACATGATCAAAATTCAGGCACTTGACAACTGGCGTGCATTTATGATGGTTCATTATCTTGTGATCCTCTTTTGCCACCTTCTGACAAGCAAAATCAACGGGGAAGCCAGATTTACTTAGCAATCATGTTACTAACTTAACAACTGCAACGATTAATTTAAGAACTGTGGCAAGAAAGGTCATAAAATAAAGCAAAGCTCACTTAACGGCCTTGCATAGCAACAGAAATTTTGGGCTCAACTGAGGTCGTAAATTAAGGACTACCTCTACTCAAGTGACTGAGGCAGCATATGCAGGTAGTCCTTGACTTACAATAGTTCATTTAGTGGCCATTCAAAGTTACAACAGCACTGAGAAAAGTCGCTTACAACCATTTTTCATACTTAATGACTGTCGCACATCTCCATTATAATATGATCAAAATTAGAATGCTTGGCAACTGATTTGTATTTATGATGGTTGCAGTGTTCTGAGATCATATGATCTTCTTTTGCGATCTTCTGACAAGCAAAATCAATGAGGGAGCCAGATTCACTTAACAAGCATACTACAAACTTAACTTCAGTGATTCACTTTAAAGTGTGGCAAGAGAAGTTTTAAAATGCAAACAAAGCTCACTTAGTTGTCTTGGGCTCAATTGTTGTAAGTTGAGGACTATCTGTTTTGTTGAAAAAGTTAACTTGCTTGGTGTAGTGGATAAAGGTGCCAAGAAACAGAACTTT
Organism: Myanophis thanlyinensis; assembly: GCA_017656035.1. Classification (NCBI taxonomy): domain Eukaryota; kingdom Metazoa; phylum Chordata; class Lepidosauria; order Squamata; family Homalopsidae; genus Myanophis; species Myanophis thanlyinensis. Next base: position 17,129 of record JAEANM010005845.1, read on the forward strand.
ATATCTCCTTCGACACCTGAAGAGGGAGAAAGGAGGAGGAGATCTATGTGTGTAGAAAATAATATATTAATTGGAACAGCCTTCCCCAATCTCTATTAGTTCACTACCAATAATTCTTAAATGAATATGTAAGAGGGGAAAAAGCCATTGCATGTAAAAAATACCTTACAATCTCTCCTTTTGGTGCTGTGGATGGCAACTCATCACACCTGAAGGGAGGATAATGGAAAGATAATGGGAATTTCAGTGCATTTTTATTAGAAATTATGGAGTTGTAACTCATCAGCATTCGAGATCTGCTTTCTAAATATGGGGGGAGGGGAGAGCTAAAAAGCCTGGAAGTATTGATAGGACATACATATACTCTGTGTGTCTATGGTGGTGTGTAGAGCAAAAACACTTTTCTATGTATTTGAATAATGATGGAGCCATGGAGATGCTCCATAGTTGTATTATTTTCCTTCCTGGAATCCTCCTACGCGATTTTGGAAATGTTAGATATGTATAAATGATTACGCATTCTGGAAACCTACCCAAAGAAATGCTATAGGGTAGAGCAGTGTCTATCAACCTCAACAACTGTATGGACAATCAACCAATGGAACAGAAGTTGCCTTCGAAGGTTGTGGGGAGCTTCATCACTGGAGGCTTTCAAGAAGAGATTGGACTGCCATTTGTCAGAAATGGTGTAAGGTCTCCAGCTTGGGCAGGAGGGGAGTGGACTAGATGACCTACAAGGACCCTTCCAACTCTGTTAATCTGACTTAACTACTGGCATGCTGGCTGGGGAATTCTGGGAGTTCAAGTGTCCACACAAGCTAAAAAAAAGTTGCTCAGACTGGCAAACGCTGGAGTTAAAAAAAACAAAACTATCAACGGTACCGTTCTAGCCGCTCTCTATAGCTCTGAGAGAAAGCATCCTCGGTTTCCACGGCAACCGTGAACCAACCCTGGAAGTGGTATTAATTACTTCCGGAGGCCACCGCACAACTTCTGCAATGAAACTGGCGGGCTTTCGGCTGAGGTGTTTTGGCGCCCCTGGACCGACTCCTTTTTTTCCTTCGCCCAGGAGATGCATGGCCCTGCGAGCCGCCGGCGAGAGGCAAGCGGGACGGCTTGGGAAGCCAGAAGGGACACGGCCCCCGTGAGGAGGGAAATGAGGTGGCTGCGGTTACCTTTTTTTTCTCCATCCAGGAACGAAGTTTGTGCCCCGCCGTGAAACTGGTGTCTTGTGGGAGACTGCGAGGGCGGACATAAGGAAAAGGAGAGGCTCCATAGTGCAACGAATCTCAAAGGACGGAGTGTAACTCGAAGTCGATCTGGAGGAGGGGGCAGCCTTAAGAGGAAGGCCGGACAGGAGAACCTTCTGAACGCGAAAGAATCTGGTAGAAACGGGGCTGGAGCTGAATTTGAGGAAAAACAGGTGGACTAGCCATAAAAGGAAAGATGGGAGGGATTCCAGCAGCTTTCCAAGATAAAGTAAATTTGGTCAAAAAAGCCTTAAGGTGGTAACTTTAACTTTAACTTTAATCATATTTAAGAGAGCAATGCTCCCCAGGATCCTCTGCAACTCAAGAATGACCCAAGACAACTGCCACAGAAACCAGAGCTATAAAGGGTAGTCCTTAACTTACAACCGTTTGTTTAGTGGCCGTTCAAAGTTGCAACGGCACTGAAAAAAGTGACCTATGAGCGTTTTTCACAGTTATGACCTTTGCAGCATCCCCACGATCACGTGATCAAAATTCAGAGGCTTGGCAACTGACTCATATTTACGACGGTGGCAGCGTCCCAAGGTCATGCCATCCCCTTTTGCAACTTTCTGATGAGCAAAGTCAAAGCAGGGAAGCCAGGTTCATGGAACAACTGTGTTACTAATTTATCAGCTGCAATTATTCACTTAACTTTATTTATTTATTTGATTTATATATCGCCCCCTCTCCCTAGGGACTCAGGGCGGTGCACAGCCAATAAAAACACAGATACAATAACAATTTAAAAGCCTATTAAAATAATTAAATAAAGGCTGTC
>JAEANM010005846.1:0-19158 GCA_017656035.1 Myanophis thanlyinensis
GCAATGGTTTTGCGGCTCCCAGGTTTTTTTTTTCCTTTGGAAACGGGTCCAAGTGGCTCTTTATGTCTTAAAGGTTGCAGACCCCTGGTATAGGGAGTATAGCAGGAAGCTCATAACACAGCCCTGGGGAGCTCCGATGTTGAGGGTGAGTGAAGTTGAGACATGCCTGCCCATCCTTACAACCTGTGGTCTCCCAGTTAGAAAGTTGGAGATCCACTGACATAGGTATGGGCTGAGGCCCAGGTGTTTCAGCTTGCCGGTCAGTGTGGAGGGGATTATGGTGTTGAAACATTTTGCCCCCACTTACTCATTTACCAGTGTGTTGTGCATCTGTTCTAGTTTATGTTTTGTCACTCTTATTTCTTTATTTGCAAAAGCTAGAACTATACCTTGATTTACATCTATCAGTCTGTCCAGTCCCTTTCCCCCAAATTAAAAAGAACTTAGAACCTAAACCTAGGAACAAAGTTAATTAGTCGTATTACATTGTACTGAAACTGACAAAAGATCTTCAGTCCTAGAATGAACTTTAAACTGGGCAATCAAGAATGATAATGAAGATATCAAAATGGTAGGGAGCCTCTGTCTTTTCAAATCAACTATCAACAATAAAGGAACAAGAAGTCAAGAAATATATTACTAGAAAAGACATGAAGATCTTGGAAAATATATACATATGCCATGATGCGTCTTTCTTACAAAGATCAGAATAGTGCGGGTGGGGCCAGCCAGTGCTGTGATTTTCCAGTTTTCCAAACTGTACAGGATTGAAACAACCAGTTAGTCTGAACCATTCTGAACCGGCAGCAGCCCGCCCCTTCCTGAATTGTTTGGGATATAAGGCAATTGATTCGTATTCTTGCTTTTTCTTTCCACAGTCCAGTTTTAAAATCATAGTCTTGTGATTTGTGGGGGACAGTTGCAAATAAAAACTCGCAAGCAAATCTGAAAGTTACCAGTAGATCTATTACTGAAATCTTTGGTAAGTCATCTTGTATAATTACATTGAATCATTTCAAATTTGTGACATGGAAATGTTCCTTGGACTAGAAGGCTTTTCTATATATTCTCTTGATCTTTGTCTATCTTGGTTTATTACTTCTAACTGGAAGTTTATTAGAAAACATTTCAATTAACACCATAAATGCTTCATGGAGAATTATTATTATTATAACTGGATCTCTTCCAAAGAAGAAGCCTGCACAGATACCTCAGTGATGAGCAATGATAAGCTAGTTTTTGACTCTCCTTGGTTGCATAAAATGACTGGGGGGTTATTACCTGATAGAGGAAGAAAATTATTTAATCAATTTCCAATTGGTTTCAGTAGGGGTTATACAATAAAGATTGATAGACAGTGTACTGGATACACTTTTGATATTAACAGAAGTGTGAGTCATTTGGTTCTTCAGCTCTCAGTAATGCAGTTTTTGATACTGTCAACCATAATATCATTTTGGCTCACCTGAGATATCTTAAAATAGAAGGAACTATTTTGTAGTAGTTCTATTTCTTTCTCTAAATAGATTTTAAATTGTGTCGCCTGAAGACAAATGGTCCTTAAAACAGGAACTATTATAAGGTGTCCTTCAAGCTCCATTTTGTTTCCAATGTTTCTCATGTGAAACAGCTTGGAGAAATCATCAGAATTTGGAGGATGATGTTCAAATTTATCAGTACAATGATGACATTCAAGTTTATTTTTCTGTAGCATCTTTCAGTAACTGTTTTTCTCTCTTGGATGTTTACAAGAATTTGTAATGGTTTATGTAAGGGATAATAAACTGAAATTGAACCCAAACAAGGTTATGAGTGATCACAATTCCGGTAGTAATTCTATTCCAAATGGAGTCACAGTCACTAGAAAGAACTGATATGCTATTTTGGGTTGCTTCTATATCCAGATTTCTTTGTTTTCCCCATATTGAGGTAACACCAAGGTCATACTGGTATTTATCAGCTTCAGGTGATATATCCCTTCCTGGAAGAAAGTGACCTATTGTGTTGCCCCACTCACTCAAACACACACATCAGTGGATGCATAGAGAATTTTATTGATGTTCCCCAGCATGTTCCCTGGCCTCAGAACTATCCCAAATCAAGCCAGTCACAAGAAAGCCAAGATTAGTCTGCCAGGCAATGGCCAATGATCCATAAAACAAATGGAAAGCTGTTCCAACAAGTAACTCTACTAAACAAACTTAAAGCCATGCAAAACTGAAAGTATATCCACAAGAGCTCACTTGTCAAGAGAAGTTCAGAGTCTCAAAAGTCAAGCAGGAAGCACGAACAAACAAACATCCATAAACCAAACACGTTGTTCTCAGCAACGCCTTCCTCTGCCTGCCATGTTAAATAGCTTTCTGGTGCAGCCTACCAAGATGGGCGGAGTCTTCTCCCAAGTAATCTGGCAGACCTCAGTTGCTGTTGTCTTTTCTCTGCCCTGCGTACTCTGAGATCCACCACAGAAGGCAGCTCCTTCCCCTCCTCTTCACTGACCTGCAAGTTCTCTCCAGCCGAAGCCTGTAAATCTCTTTCTGCTGGCAGTTCAGAGTCATTAATTAACTTCCTTCCTGAAGTGCCAGGAATGAGCTCATCCTCCCTCAAGCTGGCCTCTGAGGAAGAGTCAGAGGAGTCATCCAAAGGAGACATCACACCTATAAGGTAACTTTAGTGACTGCAACATGCTCTAAAATAGGACTAGCTTTTCATCAGGAAATTTTAATTGATACAAAACTCAGCAATCAAGATGGTCTCTGGGAAAACTAAAAAAAAAAAATCTATATTGTAACCATGCTAAAAGTATTGCAATGATTGGCAATCTCTGTATATAACAAGTCCATGTATATACAGTAAGTCTTACTAGAGAGAATGCTAATTTTTATATGATTTCATCACGGCCACCAGCAGTCCGTATTAAGAACATTTAATGAGTTTTGCCACACAGTTACTATGGCCTCATCCATCAAGTAAAGCCTTTTCTATAGCCACCCCAGCAATGGATCTCATGCTGAATTGCTTAGCTTTTTTGTTGTTTTTTTAAAGCCTTTAAAAGCAATTTTAGGTACTCAATTGTCAACTGTTTTGAACAATGTTTTAAACTATTTAATAATAAAACTTATTAAAGGTTAACATTATGTTTTGTTGTAAACCACTAAGAGACCTTGGTAGAATAATCACAGAATCTTAGGCCTGGAAGTAACCTTGGAGGTCTTTTGTCCAACCTCCTACTCCAGGAAGTAATCCTTATAATTTACCAAACAAATGATTGTCCAATCTTTTCTTGTAAACCTTCAGTGATGGAGCAGTCACAGCTCCAAGAGGCAAACTGTTCCATCAATTAATCGTTCTTCCTATGAGGAAATTCCATCTATTTCCAGGTTGAATCTTCCTCTAACATGCTTCCACCCATTGCTTTTTGTTCTGCCTTCACATGCTATGGGGGAATAAATTGATGTCCTCTTCCTTGTGACAGCCCATGTTCTTATCCTATAGTAGACAGTATAATAAAAAGAAGGGTGCCAAATCCTTAGAATAATGAATGATATTAGCCCTATTTTTAAGCGATATATTCACTCAGGAATGAACTTTCTTTATCATTGTGTTCCCAGATATTTATTAATATAGTAGCTTGTCATATTTATTCATCCATTTTATTTTTTGACATTTAGAACATTGCAGAAAGTGACAGCTTGCCTCTTGTCAACAGGATCATGAAATTACTACATACTAGGTTTCTTCTGGGCACAATTCCCAGGTGCTACTTTTGACCTACAAAGCCCTTAATTCCTTATGCCACATTGCTTTATCTCCAGAGAAACCCAAAACTCCTTTTAATAATGCATTCCCTGTGCTAAGACAGAATGTCAAGAATTGCTAAAGGAGTTCTACTATACATCTTTTCTCTAGAGACATACCAAATCCAGGCATCAGCATGTTTCAGATGTGGTGTAAACCCTGTCAACTTGGGTTAGCCTTTAGTGGCAGGGACATAAATTAACAGAGGAAAGTTAACATTTGTTACACATTTTTCTATTTTATTGATTAGCTCAACTGACATCTTATGCATTGTTGTGCTTTCATGTCAATATGCCTATGTTTTATTACTTATGATTTACACGGAGCATAGCTATTTGTAATATGTGTTTTTTTTTGTTATTTATTTTATAGATTTCTTTAATGGTATCTAGCTAGAATTTTTTTTAGATTGGTTGAACTAAGATGAAAAAATAGGGAATGTTTAGTATGTTTTTTATCTAAAATACTGGGAACATACGCAGGAAACAACTTACATAAAAAACTATGTGTCAATGCTATATTGTTCTAATGCATCTTTATTTTCATACTAAATCAAATCAAATCTTTATTATAGTCATATATCATCATAAAGAGAGTGATGTGCAGTCAATTAAAAAGCAGAGAAGATACATCAGTCTAGAAAAAGGAAAATTAAAAACAAGAAGACACTAAAACAAAGTATATATGAAAGTCTAAAAGAATCTAAAGAAGGGGTAGGAGCATTTGGTGGGTGTAGGAAAAAAAAAGATTAATATCTGAAGACTATAACCACCAAATTACAGAGCACTCTAGTGTGATGAACTAGGTGCTCATCAAATCTAGTTTATGGCACATGTCATCATCTGGCAAATTTTGAGATCTGCTGCACAGAACCTAGCAACATGCTATAGACATGCTATAAAATTGTCGTGCCCATCCTGGGAATTTTATATATTGGTGGTGGTGACCCTTTGAGATCTGTATGCAGCAAAATTTTGTTTTTATGTATACCAATTAGTGTATATTTAAAGTGATAATAAAGTTTTCATTATGTTTCTATGCAGTAAAGGAGAAATGAGACTAATATACATGTCTAAAGTACATTCACTGGAGAAGCACATGCCACTTTCTGTTAATTAGTTTATTGCATTTTATTTTCTGTCAGATTTACCTGGTAAGGATGACATCAATCTTGAATGTCTAAAAGTAAAATTCTCCTTTCATCACCTTTACTGCCTGATAATTTAGGAAGGCTCCTTTCTAAGTCTCTTATACTTCCCACTATTCAGTTGAGGGCTATGCTGTCTCTTATCCAACTATTTCCTAGGCAGCATCTTGTCACCTGTCTACCAAGGTGTTTTGGCATAACATTACATCACCTTTATGGGAGCAATACAATATAATTATGCTATTTTTTTTAGATGGCTGAGGATTTAAATGTCCATGAATTCTTTGATAATCCTGGAAGTCCCAAATAAGTATTTGAAACTGAAGAAATAAAATGAGATACCATTATCCTATTTATAAAATAAAATTGTGGTACACCCCACTGTTCCTATACATTATCTCAGGAATTTCATAGAGCTGTGCAATTCATTTGAAATGTTAACTTTGTAAACCAGGCCATAAAGAAAACATCCATCCTTGAAGCAACCATATTCTCCAAAATTCTCAATGCCCTGGTTTCCATAGGTTGGCCATAGCTACCTATGTAAGTATGCAAGTACATACAACATTTCCTTTGGAGCCACCAGTGAAACAAAACAGTTACGTTTGCAGACATAGCAAAGGAAAAGCATTAAAGGATGCAGGAAGGATGCAGAGATTTAATGCTCTATAGAGTTACACATGCCAACTATAGGGCTGACTATTGTACCATTGACAAAAAAATCAAATAGGGAATTACTGGGAATTTGTTCTCTTTTCTCTGGCATTCTATTTACTGTAACCATTAGGCATTTCCCCCACCTTCCAGTAGAAACATTCAATTTCAATGTGCAACCTAAAGGAAGTACAATCAGGAGAAGTTTATGTCTTGATCCTATTTCATAACCCTTGGCCATTTCTGCTGAACAATGACAGTTTTATTCATTGCTGAAGGTAAATGCAGATGTTCTAAGGAGCTAGACAGAAATCTCAAAATATCTTCAAGGTTATAGTACTACATAGGCAACAATGACTGTAAGAATTGGCTCCAAGAAACTAGCAATTCAATGAGGATAATTGGTACAATCTAATTTGACTACTCATATAAATCTAGGAAGTTAATTCTTTGATTCAAAGCTCTAAAGCAAGTTGATTCCATTTCTGAATTTATTGGAAAAAAGGACTTTTGTATATGCATCAAAGCCCTTTTTAAGCCTTTCAGATTTGATAAAAAAAAATCAATTTGATTCAGAGATGATTCAATGGGTTTTGAATTGTATCTCTAAATCAAAGCTTTGTACAGTCCCAAAATTGTAAAATGCTGAAAAGAAGCAACAATATTCCTTTTCAAGCTTCAAGTACACTCTTAATTGATGTTTGGGCACCAATCTGTTCAAATAGACAAACAAAACAAAACAGAGTCCTTGTGCTACAAATAGCAGCAATTTGGAGAAATTGTCTTTTACAGGTTTCAATAAAAACTACTTATCAAAAAATTATTCCACAGGACTAATTGTGAAATGCATAGCAAACCTTTCGTGCAAATGCTTCATAAATGTGGTTATCAGCCCATGCATAGCACTCACAAAGAAGCCATAACTGGGTAGCAAAGTGAGAAACCACAATGTTTCATTATCAATTAATTACGGTAGTTATCACACCTAATTATCTCAATCTCCCTGTCAATGGACTTTCCCACTCCATAGCAACATGTGAAAACACAGCTTTTATCCAATAACAGAAATGGCTTATTTGCATCAACAAGGACTCTACTCACTTCCCACAAAACTGGCCACCTATACAGACCTTCAAAATTCCTCACCTTGGAAGGATCAAATATTTTCCAAATTCTAACATTGCAATCTTAACACTGTTTATTCAGAAGTAATTTTCACATGTTCAGTGATGTTTGCCTTCTAATAGGCACATTTGGAATTACAGCTTCAAAATCACATTAATATTCCTGCAAAAGAATTTAAATGGTTGTAAATGATTTATACTTCTTACCCAAATTTAGAATCAAAGTCAGGAATTAAATCAAAGACCAAATAACCAGTTATTTCTGGCTAATGCAGACCTCAGAGTCACAAATCCAGTCTCCTTGGTTTCCTTGGCATTGCAACGGCCATGAGTATATTACGTTGCTGCAATTTTTTAAAATTAAGAATGTATTACCTAGTTACTGGGCAACAGGCAAATCAAAAGTAGGCATATTGCACTATATATTAGCTTAATTAAAATGGAAAGGTGGTTATTTAAACACCTGTTAATTAAGATCACTACTGGAAGTAATAAAAAATGTCTTCCCCACCCTCACCCCCACCCCCAGGATCTCAAGAATACCTGCTTACAGAATAGCATGATGCATCAGGCAGCCCTCTGCAAAACACATAAAGGTAAGTTGTGTGTTCCTAGGTACTACAGATGTCAGAGGAGCATGCTGAGTCCTGCAAGTCTCTGGGTGGCTTTGTGGGAAAGAAGCTGAAGGCCTCCAGGTACTGTGGTGGGAGGAGGAGCAGGCCCAAAGGCTGCAGGACCCTGAGCGGTAGGAAGCAGAACACGGGGTGCCTCAAGGGGTGGGAGAAGCCTTGGGAGAAGTAAGCCAGGCGAGCATCAGGGAGAGTACTGGGGGAGAGGGGTATCATTAAGCCGAACACCTGGGTGCTTTTCTCAATGACCAACATTATTATTATTTATTATTTATTAAATTTATATATCGCCCCCTCTCCCAGGGGACTCAGGGTGGTGTACAGCAAGTAAAAACATATAAGAAGAAATCTAAAAAACCAATTAAAATAAAATATTAGAGAGCTGATAGGTTAAAAAATGTTACAATTAGAATTAAAATAAGTTAAATTAAATATAAAATTTAAAATTCCACTAACATATTAAAATTGATCATGACCTACAACCATAACAGGCAGGCTCCATTACAGTCATAACTTGAGAACTATAAGACTTGTATAAACATATTGTTTCATATTAGTGTGACTGTGTTACAAAAACTATGGCAAGGCTATTCAGTGCATTTGGAAGAGTATTCTTCAGAGGGCACTGGCCACGAGTAAACATCCCATTTTTGAGCCTTAAAGCCACCCTGTTCTCCAATACCTTCCTGTATATCCAGGGACAGACAACTCTGCCACAGGATTTAACTGAATTTAGTAAATCAAAGGTTATATATGGTATGATAGCCTCAGCTATTAAATGATGGAAAAAAATAGATAAGTTGAAATCTACCTTGTATGTCACAGCTAAATTTTTGGGAGTCAAGGCATATGCCTCTTCTCTGCTATCTATTTAAAATTGAAAAATTGACCTTTGTGGAGGTTCTTCATAAATCAGAAAGCTCTTTAAATTTCAGTTTTGGCTTTTAATCACCCAAACGGTGCTTATCTGACAGGCACAGACCCTTCTGGTTGGTGAAATGTTTGCTCATATGCTGTAGCCATGGAAAAAGGCCTTGAAATATACCTGAATGAGCAGAATTTAGAAATAAGGAAGGACATTTGCAGGATCAGGAAATGACACTCTTAAAATGTTCTTCTCTATACATTTGTAAATGGAACAGTAAAATTGTTTACAACTATAAAGCAAACATTTAGGGAATCTTCTGACACTGTTCCATAAGGACACATTGAACAGGGTATAGCATTTAAAAGGTATAAAGTTTTAAATGTATATTAAATAGCAGTATAAAGGTGAATGGGATCAGAGCTATTAACTCTAGGACTGTCATTAGAGAACCCATCCTTAATGTGTATGGAAGTTGATTAGTTTTCTTATTCATTTGTGATTTTCTCCCTGTTCTGATTAACTGTCATGATGTGCGTGAATGAGACAATAGTTAAGCCACTGTACTTGCATAGGTATCCCAAGTCCACCAATCCTTTCCTGGGATCTCCACCATCCCATCCCATCCCCTTTTCCTGAGTTACAAATTATATGTAGCTGTTCCCCCATATGAAAGAATTCTACCTAATCATTCTTTGTCAGGAATCTGAATGAAACATAAGATTTCCCTTTCCCAGACCTAAGCTTTTAAACAAATGACTCCCTCTTAAAAGCTATTTTGGAATGAGTAGCACTAGACAAACCAAAACTTAAAGAATAACTTAAGCAATTATTATTTTATGAATATCATAAACGAAGTAATTCAGCAATAAGATAATTGGTATGGAATCACAGCAGATCTAAACATTATTTAAATGCTATCAAATATATCAAAATGATTAAAAGGCATCTCTATCAAAAGATGGTCTAAATCAGAGTTCCCCAATGTTTCCAGCTCTGCATACTGATGGGAATGGAAGAGGAGATGGTTTCATGTGAGTGACCAGCAAGCAATGCATGCACACAGCTCCATTTGTGTGAGCAAAGTGCACACGTGCATGCCACTCACTTAAATAGAGAGTGTGTGCGCTCACCCACTGCTCGCCAGCTGTTTCCATGACCTGGTTGTAAACCCCTCATGGCCCACTATTGGATCACAGCCCACAGATTGGCGACCCCTGATCTAAATAACTTCTCAGAAGTTTGAGAATTTACTCTAAATTAATTTACTCTAAATTAAGACCAGTTCTTTATTAAATTTTAAATATAAATTAATCACCATAACAGATTATATAGGAATAATAATGCAGCAGATAGTATCTTTATATGGTTTCCTGGCAGATCACCATGAAGTTAGTCTGGATGTGTACAACACTGAAGCCATATTGCTGTAAAGTCAGACTCCAGTGTATAAGATATGCCTCTTTTTCTATAATTATGCACAGTTATATCGTATTTTTCACACTGTAAGATGCACCTGACCCAAAGATGCATCTAAGTTTAGAGGAAAACAAGAAAAAAAAATATTCTGAAGCAAATGGTGTACTAATATATTTAATAAAATATAGTAGAATAATACTTCAACCATGTAAAGTCAACAGTGGTATTAAGAACCATCAACACTGTCATTAACAAATGTGGAGAGACTTTAAGGTTCAAGCACTCTTCTAGTTTTCTGGAAACCCTTAGAACTCATCATTGTCAGAATTTATGAAGCTCAATTGCTCATAATCACTGATATAACTCATATATGATTCAGTTCCATCTAAGGCATTGCTATTCATTGCTGTACCATTGCTGTTGGTAACATCCATTCACAAACTTGCAGCAAATAGCAAACAGCAAACAGCCTGGTCAGCTTCAGCCTCAGCACATGGCTTGTCAGGGCTCTGCTCTGTTGTGCCCACCAATAGTCAGATGAGCGATGGCTGAATCCCGGCCTCCTGTAGCCCTGCCGATCAGTGGGCTGGCCAACCAGAAACACTGCCATTGCTGCCTCTTCTGTGTCTGCTGCCTCTGCCAGGGAATGCTGGAGCCTTCGCTAGACCAGAGGTGAATGGCGGCAGTAATCCCTACAGCATGGAACAGCTGATTGGCAGTATTCCAGGTGGGCGATCCAATAAAGCAGCTGATCAGTGGTTGGATCCACCCCCTGGAATACCACCAATCAGCTGCTGTTTGTTTCTACTGGCTGTTGCCGCCACCACACCAATCCCCTACCCCCAGGTATGGCAAACCACTATGGCCTGGTCTGTGATGTAACATTCACACCATAAGACACACAGACATTTCCACCCACTTTTTGGGGAGGGGAAGTGCGTCTTATGGAGTGAAAAATATAGTAATTACATTCAGCCAATTCCAAGGAAGTCTGTACTTGATGGGGGAGGAGAGGGTTCTCCCTTAGGAATGGGGTAGAGACAGAAATGATACTCAGTCCAGCCTTACACCCAAATAAAACATCTAAAGACCAGTTTGACTTGTTTTAGCTTTAATCCTGAGTCTGGCATCTTTGATTCATTGCAATATAATCTCATGGTATTCCATATAGTGATCTCAAATATTTGAGAAGATTATAAAATAGGATATTTTATAACCTGATATACAAGCCACTCCAATGAAGCCATTGAAGTGATGGGCCATTGCCTGGAGACCGTGCGGAGTTGGATGGGTCAAAACAAGCTCCAGTTCAATCCGGCCAAAACTGAGTGGCTGTGGTTTCCTGCACCAAGATACAGCCAGCTTACTCTATCGCTGGCCATGGGGGGCAAAACTTTGTCCCCCACGGAAAGGGCTCGCAATTTGGGTATCCTCCTGGATGTATGGCTGTCATTGGAAGAACATATTGCATCCGTCTCCAGGGGAGCGTTTTATCAGGTTCGTAGGATTGCCCAGTTGCGGCCCTTTCTGGATCGGGGCGCTCTTCGCACAGTCACTTCTGCCCTTGTGACCTCCCATCTAGACTATGCCAATGCTCTCTACATGGGGCTCCCCTTGAAGAGCATCCGAAGGCTGCAATTAGTGCAGAATGCGGCCGTGTGGGTAATTATGGGAGCCCCTCGGAGCTCCCATGTTACACCTTTCCTGCACGAGCTGCACTGGTTTCTTGTGGCCTTTCAGGTGAGATTCAAGGTGTTGTTACTTACCTTTAAAGCACTCCATGGCTTGGGACCCAGGTACTTACGGGACCGCCTGTTGCCACCATCAGCCTCCAACCGTCCAGTGCATTCCCACAGGGCAGGCCTCCTCGGGGTTCCACTGTCGGGATGGTGTCGCCTGACAGCCCCGAGGGTACGAGCCTTCTCTGTGGCTGTGCCCTCCCTATGGAAAGAATTGCCCCCAGAGATTCGGACCATTGCGGACCTCCAGTCCTTCCGGCGTGCACTAAAAACCCATCTTTTCCAGTCAGCTGATCTAGCCTAATACCTTTGGGGTTTTAAATTGTAAATTTTTGAATTTTAAATTTTTTATATTTTTAAATCCTAAATTTTATCTTGGTATTCTAATTTTAGTCGGCCAATTTATTTAATTTGTTTTAATTAATATTTTTAACTTTTGTTGACTTGTTTTAGAAAGATGTACACCACCCCGAGTCCTTCGGGAAAGGGGCGGTATAGAAATCTTGACAATAAAGACAATAAATAAATATTAAAAAGTCACTCAATCTCCTGGTACTCATTAACTAGCCTTTGGAAGGTAACTAAGACATTGCAAAGACAAAGATAAATTACTCCTGCAACCATGAGTTGAGAAAGCTGTCTTTTCTATATCCTATTTCTTCCATGCAATTTGCCAGTGGTTAGAGCTACTTAAATAGTTTTCTTCCTCAGTCATTTGAACAACTCATCAGTGCATGGTATGGGAAAGCAGTTGGGCTCTCTCCACTTGTTCAGCTCTCTGTAATCTACACACAAAAGCCACTCTCAACTCTGTGTTTGAGTCCCTTCTACTTCTGTGAAGTCTAATCATGCCCGTAACTAGCACTTTTTCAATGTCACTCTCAATGTTTTTATTGCTATGCAGAAGCAGAACGAGATTGATGCATTGGACTACTGGCTTGTGCATCAATGAAATGGGTAGCTACAGTGCTATATCAGGTTGTAGATGAGCTGGGCAGCAAACTGATTGCACTTTGACTGAAATATGTGCATCTTTCTTCCACTGTTGCATAACTGTGTGAGAGGCAAGAGTTTATAAGTATCAAGTTTATGGGGTTTTTTTTGTTTTTTTTTTATTGTTGTGAAATAGGATGATAAATTATGGTAAATATTACCATGTCACAGACTACTTTTATGTATGGTCTCAGCCTTAGTATAATTATTATACTTGTTACCAGCTTACAGTACAGTCTAAATAGGGCTGTAAAATAGTACAACCTTTAAAAAAATATAAATTACATGTAAAACTGTGTACTGTCTGAAACAAGGAATTGATAGATTCTAGAATTTCTTACACATAACCCAGAACTGTTTTAACCCTTCTTTTAACCCAGAACTGCTATTCTATCACCTGCTCGGTTATTGTTGAAAATACAAGCATCTGATTCAAAGTCTAAGGATCAAATAAGATGACAGATATAGTCATCAGCTGCTGTTAGAAACCTGATTGTGACATGATAGAGAGCTTATTGAAAAGAAAACTCTTTCAAACATTCAGGAGTTCCATTTTTTAATCATGCTCCAAACCCAGCTCAATACCTGAAGTTTAATTCATTTTCAGCAGAGGCAAAATTATTATACCAATGTTCTTCTTCTCTGAAAATGAATACTGTACTCAGAATAAATCTGTGGCTTTTCTTTGCCTCTAACTAAGGTGCAGTGACATTTCAATTATAGATATTTTTACCATAAACTTTACTTTTCTTACTTTCTTTTCTTTTCTTTCTACAGCTAGCTCTCCTGCAATATTCAGTCACCTTAGAAAGCAAAGTAGATTATTGGAGCAAAAGTATCTGCATTAAGTATAACTATTCCAATAAACAGTTTCCCACTGTGGGTGTGATAACTGTCCTTCAGAGACTCACATTAGGGAGAAGTTAACAGAATCAAAACAACAGCTGCTATGGAATTCATTAACACTGAACATTGAACTCTTCAGCTATTTTAGCTAGGCATATGTATAACTGCATTTTTGGTCCCAAATAACAGGTTTTCACAGAAATTCCTTTGTTTTAGGCTGTCCACTTTGCATAGCAATATTTTCAATGCTATAACGTACTTTAATTCAACTAAAAATCTTCACAAGATCAATATTATGCTCCTGTTCAAATCATTTGTATTTTCAGTCCCACCTGTGTTTTTTTGCTCATGAGCAATAAAGAAGCTTTCTTGGGAAAGACATATGATAAAAATGCAGATAATTTGTTATCCGAGCATGTGCATTCAGTTCATGAGAAAGCATCATTTGATGCAAATATATGAAAATGCTGCACAGAGGAAATGTTGCACTAGTTGAGATTGAAGGTTCTGTTTTGCAATGGTTCTTGTCCTTTCTCCAGTCAGTGTTGGGAGGGAGGAGATATTAAGTCTTAAGTCCCTGTAATGTGGGATGCTTCAGGGCTTGGCAGAGTCACTCCTCTTTTTCAACCTCTATATAGCAATCACATTTAGACTTATATATCACTTCACAGTACATTACAGCCCTCTCTAAGCAGTTTACAGAGTCAGCATATTGTCCCCAACAATCTGGGTCCTCATTGTACCCACCTCGAAAGGATGGAAGGCTGAGTCAACCTTGAGCCAGTCGGGATTGAACCCCTGGCTGTCAGCCGAAGTAGTCTGCAGTACTCCCTTCTAACCACTGCACGAACACGACTCATGATGATATATGATGTTTTAGCTCCCTTATTGCCAAGAGGAAATCTCTAACATAGTCCCTTATTCATGTTCAGTCTGCTTCCAAATCTTTAATAAGTGTCCCTTTTGACACTTCATCTCCCAGAGTTCCTCAATAAAGCAAGGTGTGTGCCAGGATTGGCTTACAGGAAGAAGCCAAATAGAGTCAAAAAGAACAGAATAATAGAATTGGAAGGGATCCTTGGAGGTCTATACTCTATACCATGTCAGACAAATGGCTGTCCAAATCTCCAACAATGGTCTTAAAGATGTCCAGGGATGGTTGATGGTATCGAACCCTACCAAAAAATCCAGGAGGGCTTGGATAGATGTACACCCTCATTCCATGCTCTCCACAGGTCATATTACCTGGCTTATTCCCTAATTTAAATGAGTAATGGACAGAAGGAATAATCCTGAGGAACAGGAGGCAGAGACACAATCTAAATAAGTCAGATAAAAGAAATCTGAGCTAGAACTAGAATTGAGCTAGAACTGAGAAAGTTGTCACGAAGATAAGACAGACGGATCACATTCAAATTTGCTATATTTCAATTCTATAATTACTAGTAGTAGTATTTTAAATGTATTGGATGACCAACTCCAGTGGACTCTAGTAATAATACTGCTTTTATAAATAGTATTATCATACATTATTAGATTTGCCTTGAAGGGCTTACAAGAAGGATCCAGATAATCAGTTCAGGACACTGTGATCCTCTTAACATTCCTAAATGGGGAATGTTGAAGGGCAGATATTGGTATAAATTGTCCAACATGGTTGGACCTGAAGATAGTCTCTTTAAAAAGGAACATAGCACTGCCTTCTACAATGAGGCATTAATCACTACTTAGACCTAATCATGTGCCATCTCCATGGAGATCTTAATGTAGGTGGTGGCAGAACTCACTGCTCCAAGGATCTTATCTGCTTCCCTGTGAGTAACCAGCTCAAACCCTTCCCAAATAACTGTGCACAGATATGCCTCGATCATTTCCATAACATCCGCCCAGCAAGAGTACAACTCTAAGGAAAGATGAGTGACTTTATCTGACAGATGCCAAGAATATTCTTCACAGCAACTCTGAAAAGGTTTTCCCAGTCCCTTCTTCCCCAAAAGGGGCAAGGTCATCCTTAACAGGTCTACTGCGTGGCTATTTGTGCTCACAATACTAATCAAGAAATAAGCTTGCTCTGCTGCTCTTATAATCACAAGGTAAAACTCTCACCTATACTTAGCCTTGCTCTTCATTTATTTTTATTTTATTTTTTTGCCAGCACTGTTCTAGGCATCACTTACATTGTTTCATTTCCTGCAGCTGCTCAATAAACTAAAAACCTCTATGGGTTCTGTGATCACAGAGAGTCCATGCAGGAGCAACCCATTCAAGGCTCTTGTCGACACTCACTGCAAGCCACAAACTTGGCCTCTGCTGATCCAGGTTCCAGAACTTCCTGGGGGGAAAAAACAGGTTCCTTCTGAAATCCAGTTGGGTCCATCAGTTGCCTGGGCTAGCTGATCAAATAGCCCTACCTCCCAGCAGCAAGGGATGGATACCAAGAGGATTCCAGAGCTAGGAAAGATTATCTATCCATGACAAGGGGCTGATGTTAACATCTTCCAAGCTCAGATCACAATGCCTCTTCTCCAAAATAATGACCAGATCTAATGACTTCTCTTATGGGTTTAGTCCTCAATAAATAGGATGAGGTCCATGGTAGCCATGGTAATCATGAACTCCTGAGGCTCTTAATATTATAATTACACAATCTGCACAAGGCATATAGACAGGCAAGAAAGGGGAACTGGAGGAATCAATTTTGAACTAGTCACATGATATAATCGTATCATCCATAATATTTTTAAAAGAAATATTTTGAAAAGTCAGGATAAAATATTTATTTTACTACATCTAGTAACCAAAAAGAGTAAACTGAATTTATCTATTAAAAATGACAGATACTTGTTGCAATATTGAAGTGACTTTGAAAGCATCCCTGAAATTAAAATAACTATTTCACTACATGTAGCCTAGGAAGATAGTGCCCTCTGGTGAACTATTCAATGTAAAACCACATATTTTTAAAAAATTAAATATGTTAGCCATAACAGCAAAAAGTCATATTGTTTAATCATGCTATGCAGAATTTTTCTAGCATTACAGTTTCCAAGTATTTTGCATAATTTAAAAACAACCTTTTAAAAATGTTATTAAAATGTATTATAAGATAAAATACAAATACAACAAAAATTAAAGTTAAAAGGAGAAGTCAGTTTTGCCATCTCTACCAACTCCATCATCTTTGCCATCCATTTATATTTTAAGAATAACCTTGACTTAATTTCAGCACCAAGCATCATAGGCAAGCTTGCCTTTATTGTTTATTTATATTTTTTATGATTTCACCAGCAACATAAAACAATGAGTTTTGTGGTACCTTAAAATATATTATTTATGTCATAAGCTTTCATGAATTGCAATCTGCAAAGAAGTACCCATTTCATCATTTTTAAAGAAGCAAATAGGTTATTTTTTTCTATTTTAGGGAGGATCATAAAGTGGGACTTAAATATGTTCAAAGCTTAAGGCAGTCCTTTCATCCTTTAATACCCTTTTAACTAAAAAAGCAGGCCAAAAATTGTGATTTCTTGTACCACACTGGCTGCTCTGCCTTTTTCCTCATAAGTACTCACCTCTGAGAAAAAAAAATATAGGATATTCCTGGCTGTAAAAAAGTTGCTAATCATTCTCAAGACTGAAATCCAAGACTTGAAACCCTTGTAAACTAACATTGTTCCAAACTCGACTGTAGGAATATATGACTTGTAATAGAGTTGTCAAAGTCTGGAATGCTCTACCTGACTCAGTTGTTTCAGCTACAAATTTTCATAGCTTCAGTCGTAAACTGACTTCTGTGGACCTTATACCATACCTATAGTATGTAGAGGGGGCGTGCATAAGTGCACTGATGTGCATATCGTCCCTGTCATTGTATTTTTATTTTTTATTCTTGTATTCTTTTTTTCATTATTGTTTGACAAATTCAAATAAATAAATAACAAATGATAACTGGAAAAGCTTTAAAAGAATGCTCAAGTGACAGAAGGCAATAGAACAAAGAGTCAGCCCTGTTTTATTTTGTGGACTGTTCTGGGCATCCCTGGACTCTAGGTATCAAAACTGTTTGCTGAATCATCATTTTCTCATTAGCATTTTAAAATGCATTTTCCTGGTGCTCTTCTATCCAAGTACTAATCAGGCCCAACACTGTTTAGCTTTTCAAGATCAATTAAGAGCAGTTTATGTAGTAAGTTATTAGTAGAGAAATGTTTTACATCCATGTCCTCAGCAGCTCACTCACTGTCTAATGAGGATTTCATAATTCTAATATAATAATAATAGTGCTTTCTATAAAGACAGGCCTCCTTTCCTTCCTTCCTTCCTTCCGTCCTCCCTTCCAAACTTCTTATGTCAAATGAAGTCTGAAAATTCTCCTGATTCTTTGGAAAAAGATGGATACTTTCTCCCTGCCCCAGTGGACATGAAAGACAACATGTTTAGCTTTTTATTTACAAAATTCAATCATGTCTAAAAACTATTCCTTCCCCAAAACAAAGCCCCTTAATCTCATCAGGACTGAAGGAAAATAAATATTCCTTATGTTAACAAAAGTAGAATGAAAGGACACAAAACAGCAGGGACCCAGCTCCAATATAATTGTCCAACATATGCCTAATTAGGGAAAGATCAACAAGGTAACCCAGAAAAGCTGCAAATGTTCTATGGAGACATGGGCCTAATCCCATCAACATTTTAATGCTTACTAGCAAAGGTAATAATAGTTGTTTCCAATGCTGCTGCTGCTGCTTCTAAAAAGCCTTGTTTTTCTTAGCAATAAATACATCTTTTATTTTATAGACTAAACTAACCAGATTTTTCCTTCCACGGCCCCAAAAATCCTGACGACAAACCAAAACCTTGAAAACAGCCCACACCACAGTTCAAAATACCTATAAAAAGTTGAGATCTTCACTTTGTATTCTGATCATCTTCTTCTATATACTGGAACCCAACAATTATTGCTTCAATAAAGTTGATCTTCCTCCTCAGAGTTGCACTACAATTTCTTACCAACAAAATAGCATGGCAACTCAGCTGGTCTGCCCTTTCTTTCATCCCATGTCTCTTCCCCACTTATATGAAATGAGAAACACTGTATCTCCAGAGAAATTTGAAAATGTATTTGGTATTTGTGAAGTGGAGAGTCTATGCTCCAAATTTATCCTGTTTTCTATCTCATTGTTGGTCTTGTCTATTAGGAATAAGACTTTCAGATAAAAAGAAAGAAACTCATCTCATTCTGAAAATCTAAGATAAGAGAAGTCAGGATCTGATCCAATTTTATATCTACTGCTTATATTTTACTTTAAACTATAATCCCTTTCTATTCATCACACTCCAAAGATTTTTTGTGGGTTAATTATAAAAGTAATTAACTGGCTTAACTACTAAGGAAAATGTCCTGTTCTTTTCCTTCAACAACTTGCAACCATTAAAAAAGACACTCAGATTAGTCACAAATAATGTGGTACACAGCACTTGGCACATTATGCTAAGGAGACTTTTTCTATGAACTTTCTTAAATTAATGTATCTTGAAATCTTAGATAATTTAGAATAATTCCCTTCTCATTAAGAACTATGTAACCTATCCCATATCGCTTAAAAGAGGGCCTCAGGCTTCTAGAGAGATATGAAAAAGAGAGTGGAACAATGTCTTTCTCTGAATTTTATAAACTAAATTTAAGTTATCTTGAAGTCCAACCAAATATTACAATAATTACAATGATTGGTTGAAAAGCAAAAGCCATGGACTGATATTAAATTCCCAATGTATTTACTTTTTGTTGCTGGATATGTAGATTCGCTTTTCAAAGAAAAGATTATGTCTATGCTCCTTTTGGATCCTCATGTCGATTGTTTAAAGAGGGAATTGCAACTTCAGTAGCTGCTTCCAAAATGATTGGTTTAACTGTACCCAACCACTGAAGTTTCCTTTCAAATGT
>JAEANM010005847.1:0-19156 GCA_017656035.1 Myanophis thanlyinensis
GAAATTGGCAACAAAAATGCAATTCATGTTGAAAATTTAGGATGGCCTTGCCATATTTCTTAAGAAATACAATCAAGTTAAAATTAGGAAGATCTCTACTAGCTGGGTGGCATTTTTGCATTTATGATTTAAAAAGAAGAAGCTGAAGGACATTCATTATGCAATTTCTGGCTCTTGATAAAATACAGGAATGTTACCTTTGCTAAAACCACATTCTCTCAACTTATGCTTAACATTACACAAACATCTTTCACCTTAGATATCCCCTAACATTAATATGTTCAATCAGAATCTTCCTACATTCCTCAATGATAAAGCACGTACCTTATGTTGAGAATGACGCCAAAATTGATCCACATCAGCTAGGGCTGGCAAGAGTTCTTATTTGAAAGGCTAGGGAGTCATTGCCATGCAAAATGGAGAAGAATGGGATGGCGGGATTAATCCTGAAAAATTACTCAGCCCCATTTTAGCAATATCTGACTGATGGTTAGTTGTAAAAAGGCTTAAAACTATATTTCAAAAACTAGATGATATACGACTTTTATTTAATCATAGGGAACAGGTTTTTTCCCCTAATTAAACTAAATGACATTGTACTGATTCAGCTTTTAACACAAACTACATGCATACACATTTTGCTTATTATGAAGAATAATACCCCACTGCTCTATAAAAAGGCCCAAAATGAACATAAACAGGATGGCCATAAAAGACAGCATTCGCATTGTTCCATAAGTCTCTTAAAATGTTTTGAGTAATGTCCCAACATTTATCTACACACAAGGATGTGAAACTCAAGGCCCGGGAGCCGGAGCCGGCCTGCGGGGTGCTTAGATCTGGCCCACAGGGCTGCCCTGGAAACAGCAAAGGACTGGCCCACAGTATCTCTGCCAGTGAAAACCGAGCTCTGTGTTCGCCGGCTGAGATTTGCAGGAAGCCGTCACAGCTGAAAATAGAGCTCGGGAGCTCGTTTTCGCTGGCAGAATGCTTAGGCCACCACAGGCGCCCCCAACATGAATGGTGTTGACCCTGCCATGCCCACCCTGGCCCCCCAAGGTCAAACACAACCCTGATGTGGCCTCAACATAATGGGGTTTGACACCCCTGATCTAAACAGATCCCCTGCCATCTTAGATTACATGCAAAATTGTGTCTAAATACAGCCTCTGCAGTAAATGAACACCTGGTGTTGTGTATTGATTCAGGTGTTGGACTAGGAGTGCAGAGAATCAGGTTAATGTCTATCTTCATCCATGAAAGTTCATTGGTTGACTTCATGCCGGTCACTCTCTTTCTCTCAGCCTAGCTTACTTCACAGAGGAATTATATTCAGAAATATGAAAAGGAATCACCAGTACTATGATTTTTCTCCAATGGAAAATCATACATAGCTGATTTGCTCTGTAAAATAACTAAATCACAACAGTGCCACCCTAGGAAAGATTGTTTCTTTTGTTTCCAGTTCTACTGTCACTCCAAAGGGTAGTATTCCTCCATTTGTCTCTAAATTGACCACTCAGAGGAATTACTAGAGTAGAAGCGAGTGCCAAAAAGCTGTCTCCGTAGTGTAGATTAGGGGAAGCTAAACTCCATGAGTTCTATGGAGTGCATTACTATTTCCCTCATGAAAAATGTCCTCTGTAATCATCCCAATCTTCTAATGAATCATAAACTGGGCAACCGATATTCCTGTATTACACTGAACAAACATTCAAAGTTGTATCACATCTACCATAGAAGGCCGGATTGGGGTGGGGATGGGCATACTCTCAGTATTACCAGCCGCCACCAGCCTTAATGCTAATGAAATTAGATATATAGGTTATAGTCTCTGTGCACTAAAATATTTGCAAATGGTTTATCACATAGCCTGGAAAGATGCCCTCTCATTTATAATGAAAATGGAAATTCTGTGACTCCAACATAATGTACAAAACGTGTATCTAATCCTGCCAGTGTTCCACTCATTTAAGGCCATTGATGTCATTGGATCATCTCCATTATGTTAACTATTATACCATCATTAAGCTCTACATCTGAATTAATGAAAGGTGTGCCAAAGTTCTTAAACAGTAAAACAACATGAACATTTATTTAATTTGCACATTATCCTTGTGGCTAGAAAATTCTGGGAAAGCCATCAAAAGTGGCCAAAAGCTCAGAATGCTCCAGGATCATTCCACTGTGTAGTTACAAATAAAACACAGAGTAGGCAGACACTGTGGAAGCTCCATGTAGCAAGTGTGTTAGTATCATACAACTTCTTTTTTTAAAAGAGACATCCGTAAAACTGTAACTGTTCGTATTAAATAATATTTCCTGAAAAATATTAGCTTTATGTTATTCGTCATAAATTAGGCTAAATAAAATTTAGATTCATGTTCCAATTAAAATAATTAAAGTCACATTGCTTTATCCTGATGTGTTTATTTATTTAAAGTAACAAGAAATGTGGCTCAACAATCTTGAATCTCTTCATTTGTGAGTTCATTCCCTAAACATATATTTAGATGGGCTGGCTTCAACATAATGCTTTGTTACAGAAAACTAAAGCCAAAAGCTCATTAAAAGATAAATATTGGTTTAAATTTTAAATATGTTTGCAAACGATATTTTTAAGTAGGAAAAATCATGTAGTAAATATGTGAGCTTTAATATGTGGTTTCTACTTTGTAGCAAACCAGCTACAGCATAGTGTATTATGAGTTCACGACAGACTATGCAATGTTATGGATCCTCTTAGATAAAATGAAGTAGTCAAGACAACAGCTCTGAAAAGGTGTCCACCACATTCATTAAATCATTTATTTTTCCTAAGCAGTAAAATGGAAAATCGTATTAACACAGATGCAATTAAGATTTAAACTGCCCCCCCCCCCAAATACTGATTCATAAAACTCTTCACCAAATATAAAATATTCCTTAGGCCAGATGTTAGCATCTGAACTGATTATGCATTAAATCTAATATCCATTTAAATACAATGAATTAATTTTAGAATAAAATATAATTATTGTAGCCTTCTGTTTTCCCAGTATTGATGATATTCCTAATGGAAAACCCTAATTAATGTCAAGTTGTTTTGTGAACCATTTCTACATCAACTTAGAAAGAAAAAAATCAGTGAAATGCAAAAGATGTAGAAAAACTTCTGTAGAAGATGACCTCGCTGAACCCGAGGGAGGAGTCAAATGCATTGTGTCCCTGCGTGTCCACAACCCTGTGTCCACCTTGAATGCTTTAATTCCCACTCATTTCTTTTGACCTCTACTAGCTCAGATTCTTGTAGAAAGCTTAAATCTTTATACTCATTTGAATAAATGTTTATACTCATTTGAGCTGCCTGAATCTTCTGATTTCCTCAATGCTTAACAAAATCATGTTTAATGGATAGGTAAAGAATGAACATTATGGTTGAATTTAACATCTTGTTCCAAAATAATCCAGAAATAAGCTTTCAGGGAAAAATATTTCAATAAAATCAAAACTCCCCTAACAAGAAGGTTAATTCTGACTGATTTAGAATATATTCCCCACAAACATACACACACCCAATTAAACAATTAAAATGTGTGTATTAGAAGTTCATACATTATGAAAAACATGGATGAAAACTTTTGTGAGAAGTTTTTTATGTAATCATTTTCAAACTAAAACTGGAATGGAAGGAACTTAAGGCTAGAAAAAAATGAGAATTCAGAAACTTGAAATCAAGTATCATAGTGATCGTAGATCTCCATTTTAAAGTATCTCTATAAAGAGAAAAGGAAATTTTGAGTAAGCATAATAAAGGAAGTAACTGAGACAACCTCAAGTCAGTCCTCACTCCAGTTTTCTTTCCCCTTGAATCAGAACAATGTTACACAA
This sequence comes from Myanophis thanlyinensis, assembly GCA_017656035.1. NCBI lineage: Eukaryota > Metazoa > Chordata > Lepidosauria > Squamata > Homalopsidae > Myanophis > Myanophis thanlyinensis. Next base: position 3,871 of record JAEANM010005847.1, read on the forward strand.
AACTGTGTACAGTGTACCAATAAAGAAGAATATTTATGTACCATGTATAAATTGTTTTATTAAGATGATCAGAGGAAAAATGCCTATTTTTACATTTTCACTTTTATATTTAAATGGTCCTAATTTGGGCTACTTTTATGTATACATAATTACAATAACTGCAGTAGAAATCATGTATTTGTGCGGCGCTCCCTTAGGAATAACTTCATCTGATGGTGCTTACATTATAATCAGTTGGGCCTAAATATAACCTATGATTTGATTGTTTCTCTTCTACCTTAAGCCTGCATTTAACTGAGTATTTTCTTTTGAATTATTACTGTTAGCTGTGTCACTGCTGTGGTAGAATAAAGCTCACCCAGAAACATATACATTATAAAAATAACTTGTAAAAATGAATTAGCTGCAAAATATATTTACACTTTTAATAAATTCATAAAACTAGAAACTACTGTTACAGACAATATATTTAAAAAGAAACCAATTAAAAAACAGGTTTCCTTTGTAATTCAAGGTCAACAATGTCAAGATAAGCATAGCCTTCTGCAGAGAGAATTCATTGATTTGGGGGGGGGGGGGGGTCGCATGACAAGTACTGTTAAATATTGATATTTGTTGAGTAACCATTCAAAGTTACAATAGCACTGAAAAAGTGACATGATCAGTCCTCATCCTTATCACCACAGTCACATGATCAAATTTCAGGGGTTTAGCAACAGCATGTATTTACAACGATGGCAGCATCCTGGGATCATGTGATTACCATTTATAACCATCTCAGAAGACTTCCAATAAGCAAAATTCATGGGGAAAGTTGGATTTAGTTAATAACTGCAGGGATTGTGGCAAAAAAGACCACATAACATTGGGCATGACTCACCTAACAACCAATGCTTAGCAACAGAAATTCTGGTCCCAATTGTGATTATAAGTAGAAGACTACTCTAGTTTGGAGCACAGAGCCCTATAAATCTCACTCATTCTCTATCTATCTACTACCTACCTACTCATCCTCTCTGGGATGGATTATGGCAATGCACTGTACTTGACATAGCCTTTGAAGATGAACCTAGAATAGTGGTGGCAAACCTTTCCTCATTCACAGAAGCCCCCCTCAGGAGTTGGTCCTCGGTCCACTGCAGTGCTCCCTCAGGTCACCGCCCTGATGTCCTGCACATGCGCAGTCAAACATGACTGGAGCATGGTGTTTTTAGTCCATGCGCACTCACGTGCAACTCATGCATTGCAGTTTTTAGCTCATGTGCAGTCGCATGTAACTCATACATTGCATTTTTAGTGCATGCGCAGTCACGCACAACTCGTGCACAGCATTTTTAGTTAATGCTCACTTGTGCAGGAGCCATGCACATGCGCAGTTGCACAGGAGTAACATGGATGTGTGCATGCGCAGTCCGTGAATTGGGACAACTGCTGGTGGGCTGGCAGAGATGGCTCTGCATGCCAACTTAGGCACACATGCCATAGGTTCGCCATCATGGACCTAAAAGCAGCATCCTGGTTGCTGACAGGTGAGTCATTATAATACATTTTTACATTGCAGTTGTTGCTTATTTCTTTCTAAGCATAGTTGAATGTTCAGGTTATGACTGAAAAAGTCCTACAAGGCTTAGGATTAGATTCTTGAACTACTTTAGGATACGCCCACCTTGTCTACATGATCATCCCAAAAAGGAATCCCTTGTATCAAAATGCAAGAAGGCAGGATTCAGGAAATACAGTAAATCTTTTATGTTACTGACCCAAAGGAAGAGCTTACTGAGAGCCCAAATTTGGTCTTGTAATCATTATGAAAATAACAACATTGTTTTTCCACAAAGTCTTTGGGCTTAATGTTTTGCTGGCTGATTTTCATTAATTTTAATAGACATCCATTCATGGTACAACCATAGTCATAAAGCAAGGAAATTTGTTAAAAATGATGGAATACAGCTTGACAATGGAGATTTCATAAAGGCAGTAGCACCAGAAAAAGGCTACAAATATTTTGGAATTTTGGAAGCTTCTGATTTATTATAGAACTATGGTAAGAAAGTGCTTCTACAAATACATTAAAGGAATTCAGAAAGTTTTAAAATCAGACTTAAGTGATAGAAACATCTTTAAAGCATACTTGGGTAGATCCTGTTATTCCATGTACACTAGGAATAGCTGACCCGAACTAAAATGTAATTTGATAATTTGGATTGAAAAACAAGAAAATTAATGATAATATACCATGCTCTACACCCAAAAAGTGATAACGTATTTGACAAGACATGGCAGGGTAGGGGAAACCAACAGATAAAACAAACTATGAAGGAAGAAAAATATACAATTATATCAAGAAAAGCTTCTTGAAGAAAACCAACCTAGGAAAGATTTTGAAAACAACGAAGATGAAAACTGAGTAAAGAAAGTGCTTGACTTACAACCATTTGTTTAGTGAGCATTTGAAGTTACAATGGCAATGAAAAAAGTGACTTATGACATTTGTCACATGATCATTGCAACATCCATACGGTCCTGTGATCAAAACTTGTATGCTTGACAATTGGCATGCATTTATGTCAGTTGAAGTGCCTGAGGTCATCTGATCACCTTTTATGACCTTCTGACAAGCAAAGTCAGAAGCCAGGTGAACTTAACAATTGTGTTAGTAACTTAACAACTGCAGTGAGTAATTTAACAACTGTAGCAAGAAAGCTCGTAAAATGTGGCACAACTCACTTAACAACTGCCATGCTTAGCAACTGAAATTTTGGGCTCAATTGTGGTCATAAGCCGAGGACTTATGTGTTGACAAGAAATAATCAACAACAATTTGTTAATGAGAAAAATAAGCCAATGCATGATCAACGCTTGTAGCATATAGAAGGAAAAGCCAATTAAAAACCTATATATGGAGTTGGCTAAGACAAGGAGTGTTCAAGAAACAAAAGACTTTTTTCAGTGGCCGAAGAATATGCTTTGGGCATGAAAGCAAAAATTCACCATGTAACAAGCAATAGGAAACACTGCCTTTGTAGTGATCAGGATGAAACAACTGAAGAGTAGTCACATCAAAAGTACACAAACTGATTGCAAGCAGTGCTGTGACTGAATTGTCAAAATTCTTCATTGGAAACTTCATCAGAGGATTAGATTTGAATACATCAAGAACTACTGGGACAATCAAATTGAGAAGCTTTTGAAAAATAACCTGGTTAAAGTTATTATGGGACTTTTCACATCCAAACTGACAGTCCTCCTCTTGTTCAAAACATACCTGATATAACAGCTACTGAAGAAAAAAGTGTGCTTCATTGATGTTGCTAAACCAGGTGACGCTAGAATTAAAGAAAAACAGTAGAAAAAGTTGCAGATCGAAGCTGAATGCTATGAAAAAAGAAATCTGTAATCGTGATTGGAACCCTTGGAGCAATATCTAAAGGACTCTCTCGGTATTTGGTAATTTTGAATTTACCACACCTAAAAACCCTAATTTTACAAAACCAAATCCCAAACCCCAGTCTGATAGGAACTGCCTATATTCTCAAACATTATCTTAATAATTCTAAGGTGTGTGATTAGGATGTGAATTATTAGGCTTCCACCAGCCACAGATGGGAGATGAAATGCAGGAGAGGAGGAGGAGGAATAGTTTATTACCCAACAGGTAACATCATCAGTGCAAAATTAATGTGACATTACATTGCGTAGTTGGGTAGTTGTTAGCAAACAACCAAGGTCAGAGACCACCAAGGACCCCACAGTTCAACCCTGAGTTACAAATATTCTCTTCTATTGGAACAATAATGTTTTTATATAAGATTCCCAAGTGACCACTTTTTCCAAATCTTCATTTCAAACTTAATTATAATATCTTTGTATTATGAATGAATGTGTGGCCTTCCATACTGGCTTATTTTTTAATTCGATTTATATCACATCTTTCTTGTGACTGTTTAAGCTTGCAGTGAGTTTCTATTGCTGAAGGTGGACTTGAACATGGGTCTTCCTTGTCCTAATCCAAGGACTTAATCATCAACTAGCATGACTAATTCAAGCGATAGTAGGAGTTTAAGTCTAATGACAGCTGGTAGGACCACAAATTGCATGCCTCTGGTCTTTGTTTTCTAAACACAATGTTGACCTATACCATCTTACTTACACATGATAATAATCATAATTTGTTTAATACTAAAGTCAAGTGGTTGAAGATAAACAGGAACAAAACCAAAAAGGAACACTGAGAAGCAATTAGAAGCACAAGCATGCTCAAAACAAACCTTTAAGCAAGAGTGACATTTTAAAAAAAATAGTCATACCCTTTCTGAAATTACACAGAGCTCAATGAAAACTGAGCACATTTGGTAGACTCTAGGTGTTGTGCAATTTTAAGGACATCTGTGTGTGCAAAGGGGAGAGAATATATTCTTTTGCTTGAAGATTTGATGGTATTTTGGAAGAGTGAATGGCTGATAGAAACACAATTATCAGGAAGTAAGGGATACATTACAACACATGGAACTGATCTGGGACTGCAAATTCAACTGAAAGTAAGTGCTAGATTATTGACTGGGATTGCTAAAATTGTATTATGCTAGTGTTGAACAAACTTATACTGATTCCTAGGCGCATTCGAAGTGCTGATTTGTAGGTTGTACAAATTATTCTGCATCTGGAAAGCACACATTCAAAACTTTTGTTTGTAGGCTGGAAAAAAAAATGTGGCATTCCATTCCACACTGTTTCAAATGTTCCAACATCAAGCAACTGGTTTCTTCTTTTTAAAACACTTCTAATCCATGCCACCATGTCTCTATGAATTGGAGGAAACAGCAAGCTCAGATTCTGCTTCTGCTGTCTCTGGCTGCAGCTAGTTGACCCAAGTAACAGTTAGATGAGTGAGAATCAGTTAGCACATGTTTACAGCCTGGGAATTATTTTTAAACATAAGAAAAAGAGTACTGTCTATTTGTCTGTAAAGTTATTTATTCTCATGGGGAAATTAGAATTCATGCAGTGTGATATTCCTGTCTTCATCCATTTTCTCTCTCTTGTAATCTTTGAGAAATGATAGGCATCTGTAGTTATTCATTTTTTTCAGAATTATAATAAAGTAAACCATTATCTTCAAATAAGAAAAAAAATCTAATGGAATATTGGAATTTGCAGTGCAGGAAGAACATAATTTTTTGCTCTTCTTGGTCCTCCCCCTTCTTTTTTTCTGGTCAGCTGGAGAAATAAATGTAGACCAACTTTGACATCACTTTTTGAAGCTTTTTAAAATGAGATTGTCCCCATTTTCAAAAGAGGCAGTCAACAAGACCGGGAAAGAACCAATGTGTTCATCTGAGGTCAAAATCCCAGCCCTGATCTCAAATGGAGAAACTGATGGAATGCTATGGTCCCTTATAATAGTAATACAACCTTCCTAGTAATAAAAATACAAATAGTCAAATCAATAGCACTTAATTATTCATGATCTAATTTTCAAATTAAGTCTTTAGTTAAGTCTTATGGAACTAGCTGAGCTCCCCAAAAATGACTTGTCTTCATTGCTCTAGAAAGATTATGACGGAAGAGATGGAATCTTGAAGTTGAAAGGTATCAGGACGGCCAGAGGTTTCCCAACTCATGGTTGTGGGGTTTTTATTATTCTTTCATATTTGTGGGTTTTGTAAGAAAAGAGGAAAAGGAGAGAAGAGGATGCTTATACACAACTTCCCAAAACATTAATAATACCCTGGTGGTGGTTGGTTGGTTGGTTTTTTTGGCAGTTAAGCTGTATATAAAATAGCTACATATGAGAAACAGAACTCTTAAAAATTCTAAGCCACAACCTAAATGCCAAAATCACACTGATGTCTGGAAAATTATAGTTTTAGTAGAAAATTATGACCCAGGCATTTCTCTTTTATAAGTCTATCAAACAATTATCCAAATCTGAAGTATCAGCTACTTCATTAACATCATGTTACAGTAGAATCCAAACTGTACAGCAGTAAACACTTTCATACAATAAAAACTTTATGGAGAAATATTTTTGGGGGGGAATCATTTCAGAGATGCATTCTCCTTTCATTGATGAAATGTTCCATTAAGTTTTTCAAAAGGACAGAATCTTAAGTAAATGTTTCAAAAGATCAATGCTTCCTATTTTTACATTTTCCAGTGCCATTAAAATGCTATAATGAAAAAAAATCACTAGTGTGCTAGTTTCTACAGTCCTGTAGACACTCAGCTTTTAAGGTCCATTTAATGGAAGTTCCATTTAATTTTCCCCAAATTGGCTTGGAAATAAATTGAGCTATTTTTATTAAACCAGGAAACAGCAACTCCAAATTTTCCCCAGGACTTGCCTCTATTACTCCAAAGCTATTGTTTGAAGCTAAGAATTTTGGAGATTTGAAAAATAATCAGTGACATATCCAGTTTAGGGGAATTCTGGTGGGAGCTTTTGCTGGCTAGCCAAGGCAGCCAAGCCATACAGATTCCCTGAGAGTTTTTGACAGCTTCAGGTTTCTATTGGCTATAGGATAATAAGGACTGTGTAGCTGGCCTACTTCCTACTCCCTAGTACCTACAAACCCTTTTTGCAATAGGAAAAGCCTCACTGAACTGCTATCCTTTCAGGGACAGGAGAACTATGCATGTTATGGGAAGAAACAAAAATTACATTCCAAGTTGGATTAAAGCTGAATCGGAGAAAAATAATGTAAATTTTATTCTTTGAGATGGTGAAATTCAGCATTCATTTTCAAAACAGATTACCATAGAGATTCAAGAAAAACAAAATATGTGTTCTAAGCAAAAGCAACTGAAGCAATACCACTCTGAAATGCATTTTAAAAAGCGGTTTCCAGTCTTCAAATTAATGATACTGTACTACAGCATCCTCAATAAAGTTCTTACTCTTTCTTGATAATAGCTAACTATAGTTTATAGTTTTAATACAATCAATATTGTAATATACTGAAAGAAATGAATTTGAAAAAAACTTTTTTCCTTATTCTTATATTAAACAAAATATCAACGACAGAGATTCAAAGTTGTTTTGTAACTACAAATCAATTCTAGTTCATGCACATATATTTGGCAAAAGCAATAACTACTACAGTTTCATCAGTCATGTACTTTTATGAATGTTTTTGCATATACTAACTACAACAGAAGGAAACACATAATCATAGTAATTTTATACCATAGATAATTTTTCACTGAATTTTTAATTCTTCAGTATGGAATGGATTATAGGATGTATAATTCTTGCATGCTGTTTCTAATTCAGAAGGAACAACAGGCTAGATGTGGAGCAATTCTAACCAAAGTCTCATCCAGACCCAAAGATTATGGACGCCACTGTAATTGAGTAACATTCGCAACCAGATAGTCATAGAGGGGTTTTTTTGTTTATTTGTTTGATTTGTTTAAAATAATACTTCTTTAACATCGGTTCCAACTAAAACATTAATGTTCTTAAAGCTTTTTACCAAAATGCCTAAAGCTGAATTTTAATATTATAGTTTCTTGTTTTAATTTACAGATTTTCCTTTTATAAAAAGGATACTGTTCAAATGTTAACTATATAGTTATTTTCACATTTAAGAAAATCATAAATGTTTCTCTCTTTTCAAAGTGCTGTAACACTGTGCATAGCTAATTATATTGTACCATCAGACCTTGTCTTTTGAACATTCTGGCATTTCATAGTGGAAAACTAATTATATATCCCATCACAGTGGTATATACAATTAACCATACAAGACATTTCAGTTAGTTATGGTAGAACGCTGCACTTCCAGCACTTATACTTAAAGTAAAAAAAAACCTCAATAGTCGAAATAGGCAACTTAAACTGAAAGTGTAGACCACTCATGCTGTTAAAATTAATTCAGTGATATTCTCCTCTAGCTTCGGTGTTAGAAATACAACAGTGAGGAAAATATGCACTGTCAATTTACTATGAATCTGTTGATGCAATGATTGCTAAATACAATCCAACAGCGGTTCACCTAACTAGCACTTGTAAGTGCAAACAGAAACTCCAGCAAAACTATACTGTCATTCTCTCAATACTTTCAATATTATTCCTTCCTGCAATATAAAATATTGTTATGCGAATTCTCTAGAAAAGTTTAGAAAAAAATGCTTATTGCAAATATCAACCCTTAGATAGAAAAAAGACTGCAGCTAAAATCATTTTATGATCTTTAGATCAAAACTAAATATCAGCCAATTTTAATTACCAAATGATGATCCATTCCTTTAAAATTGTTTTGGTAACAAAAATATGCAACACTGCTTATTAAATGCCTTAAAATTCTACATTTAGGCAATACTTTTTCACAACAGCAAATTAGCTTGGTGATACAACATCTTTCATAAATGTTTTATTGAAAGATATATTACATCTATGATTATGAGAGTTTGCTCACAAAGAAATCTGACCAGATTTATTCTAGGCAAATTCATATTGATTTCTGGTAATTGATGCTTTGCTCTCAAAACAATTACAGGATCACTTCAGGAAATGATGATAATGAAAGATCCAGGGATTCATTTTGTATAAAATAATGCACTATCATGAATAAATACAATACACTGGAAAATCTGCTAATCTGTTTGGTGGCAATCATTAATTTGATTCCTTGTAATTCACTGCATATCGTCCCCATGTATGATTGTGTATGTGACCAATAAAATTTGAAACTGAATTGTAAGATAAAAAGTCAGTGAAGGATGATGCAAACTTCTGACAGACTTTTAGTGGATCTTGGGGGGAGAGACGAAAGGGAAGAGAAAGAAAGAAACTAAAGTGAAAGTAAACTTACATTCCAAAGAGTAAGCACAAATACTGTATGAAGAAGTATTTGAAGACAGATTCAACTTTCAAGAGAAAAACAAAATGTGATATGAAACACATCTGGAATACAACGAAAGGCATTATTTTATAGATTGCAGCAGAAAGATGCATAATGTAATTTCCCATTAGCTAAGCATTAAAAAGATACTTTGTGGAATGCTGAAGTAAAAATTGCTGCATGAGAAAAAGAATGCATATAAGAAAAGATGAGGAAAGAAATTGTGTAAAGGATGGGTGACCAACTTTTTGACTTGCCTTAGCTGCATTGAGTGAAGAGGAATTGTCTTGGTCAGCATATAAAATATATAATGTAGTTAATGAATATGAATATCAATAATATTCATTAACTTTAACACATTAAAATGTTATGATCTTGTGGGACCACATTACTGGTTCCAAGCCTGCATGATGTCCATGGGCCATGTGTTGCACATACTTAGTTTAGAGTGTGTAAAGAGAAAGGGATAGTTTCAAAGAGTCTCTAAAAGTGTAAATGGGATTAAGAATAACAATAGCAATAGCACTTAGATTTATATACCACTCTACAGTGCTTTACAACGTCAGCATATTGCCTCCAATAAACTGCATCCTCATTTTACGAACCTCAGAAAGATGGTAGGCTGAGTCAACATTGAGCCTGTTAGGATCAAACTCCTGAAAGTGGGCAGAATTAGTCTACAATATTCATTCTAACCACTATGCCAACACAACCCCCAAGAGTGATATTATCTGAAATGAAACTAAAGAAATGCTGTAAGGGGTATTTTAAATATGGATGCGGTCATGACTGTGATATGACAAAAAACACACTGAAATTAAGGTAATGTCGAGCGTAGGAAATCAGGAGTCCTGGCAGTTCAAATAAAAATAGGTTTATTGTATGCTAATGTTCTCTACAAGAATCGGAATTACTAATAATCAAAGCAACTTAGCAGTAGATAAGGGTCAATGGAATTCAAGGTGGGATGACTTAGATCTCTTGTGTGCACAAAGGGATTTAAGACTGATGACACACTTGACCACTCCCTTGGGATCAGCCCATCATCTACAGGTTATAAATATTCTTATACAAAAAAAACAGAGGAAAAGAAAGCTATAAATTATATCAGAATGTTGAAAAATGGTGGAGTTCCAGAATAAATACATTCACAACACCCACACATAGAAGAGTTCTAAACTGGAGAAATGCTAAAAAAAGTGGATACAGTTTGCTAATGAAGTGCTTGGTGTGCAACTTAAGATGCAAGTGTTCGGTAACTAGAAAAATGTTTTACATTCCATTAAATGAAAAGTAACAAAAGTAAATGCAAAACTGAAGGGATATAGTTAATTAAGCTATTTGAGAAAATGTCTGCCGGAATTCTGATTGAAAGGATACAAGAGACGATAATGATAAAGAACTGGAAAACTCAGTGTAGCTTTATGCCAGGTTTATTTTGTGGGGGAGGGAGAAATGTCATTAAAAATGTACAAAAAAGAGAAAAATAACATCTTTTAACCTGGTAAATTTCCTGATGCAGAGAAAACCTATGATGAAGCAAAATTATGGCAATATGGCCATATATAGCATTGAAGTTTGATTAGTAAATACTCTTACTCTTTGGAGAAAGTCCAATAGATTGTGAAAATAATCATTAAATAGAATGTTCATCATAGTTCATTAACTTACCTTAGCTTTTTTAATACATTTATAGATAAAAGAATACAGAATGCATATGTAAAATTAGAGTACATGTTTACACAGATGATTTTGGATTGTTTGTTGACAATCCAATTTTATTTATTTGTATCATTTTTACAAATAACTCAAGGTGGAGAACATATCCAACACACCTTCCTTCTGCTTTCTACAAACATCAGCCTGTGAAGTGAGTTGGGCTGAGAGACAGTGACTAGGCCAAGATCACCCAGCGGGCTTTTTCAGCTAAAGCAAGACTAGAACTCACTGTCTCCAGCTTTGCAGGTTGGTGCCACAATCACTAGACAAAACTTTAGGTAAAATGTACAATATACTGAATAATATGGCTCTGCAAATTTTATGTTCAAAAGACCAAGACATTTCTGTTATCAAGGAAAACAGAAATGCCTTTACATGTAAGTGATGAAAAATTAGACCAAGTAGATTAGTTTGTGAGTCTTATTAATAGAATTACTAAAGTTGTGAAAATAAGTGGAGCAATTTTAAGATGAACAAATGTTGATAGAAAGATAGTCTGGTCTATTGTGAGGAATGAATTTTTGCTGAAAGAAATAATTGGTTGGATATAAAAGCATACACAATGTGTAATTTTCACAATGTATGAAAATTAAGTTAATGTCAGAAACAATATAATACGTTGAATGTAATACAAATGGGTTATTTAAGAAATGTGTGGTGAAACAAGAAGAGATGAGGTCAAGAATGCATACTTAATAAGATTTAAGTCTCTTTAAGACTCAGTCATAAGAATGAATGAAAATTTAATAACAAAACAAATGTATAAAGAGAGGCTAAGAGGAAGTAAAAAACAAAGTCATGCTTAGATGAAGTTGACAAGACACTAAAAAAAGAAAGATCTGAAGTTTAAACCAAACCAATACTGTATATGAATGTTAGTACAGTGTACTTTGAAATAGAAGCTTTCAGTATAGTAGTGATAACCTATACTGATTTTTTGTATATACTGTCATCATGGGCCAACTTACAATGCCAGCATGAAACATCTTAAATTAATCTAATAGAGAAGTCAAATGTTTCTTAATATCTACCAGACCACATTGTTTAAATGTACATAAAACTATCACGATCCATAGAATTTGGGTTGTAAAACACACATAGACAGACATACAGAAATAGAGAGAAAGGTAAAATAGTAGTTGATTTATTTAATATAAAATACTTAAAAAAAAACTTTAAAACTAGAGAATGTGCAAAAACTAGAAATGAAACTTCATAAATGTTGATTTACTCTGATTTAAAAATTATTGTCTGTACATTCAAACAAAGTGAATACAGTATTACAATGTCTTCAGAATCCTTCTTATACTAAATTATGCTAAAAATAATAATCTATATACAATTAGAATAATTATGTTCAGAAAAAATATTTCAAAAAATGAGGTTATATAGGATTCAATGAGTGTGGTCCACAAAATATCAAGCTAGTGACCACCCATATATAGAAATATTTAGAATATACTTTCAAAAACAATTCCAAAGCCATATTTTTGCCCACACATATGGAAAGAGAAAGATAAATATAGCTTTTATAAAAATATTTAAATGTATCATTCAGATATTTTATTCTGAGAAATTAATATTAGAAGAATTTAGAAATTAATATTCTAATGTCTAGTCAGATAATTACCAAACCATCAAGCATAAAATGTACAAAAATCCAGCATAATATTGTTTTTAAATTCAAAATTATTTTTTCAAGTATTAATTACTTGGAATATTAATTATATTACTAACATTATTATCACTCAGAGGTGATATGACCTTATTTCATATGACCTTATTTCAAAGCAACTGTCTATTCTTTTTCTAGGCTGAGGCAAAACACAATCTAAAGATGTATAGCGATCGGTCTTCAAAAACTTCACAAGTATGCTCACATATGAAGCACAAGATATTATCAGTGACAAAAAATACAGTTCAATAATATGCTCTATCTGATCTCAGACAGTGGGGCATTAATTTAGAGCTTCTAGCTGACTTTTCAGCCTTCCCCAGAAACACTTTCTTGATACGCTGGACAGCCATTTTGTGTAAGATCTCCCGCCTTATGCAGGAGGTTGGACTAGATCCCCAAGGTCCCTTCCAGCCTTGTGATTCTATAATATTACTGTATCTCCCACTGGTTTTCTGTTTTCAAGAAAAAAAAACACCTCTTAGTTATATTTAGTTTATCAATCTCTCTTCAAAGCAGTTACTTTCTATTCCTCTGATTAGTCTCATTGCCCCCTAATCTAATCTCTCCTTGAAGAATTAGTTTCCTTTTCCAGATTATCCTGTTTTTGTTGAAACCCTTTTTGTAGTGGAATATCCAAAAAGTGTGGTATATTTTTAAAAAAAAAAATGAAATCTAATAATTCACAAAATAGTGGAAGTGTTATTTTCCCCTGATTTGGAATCTAATTCTAATTTTTCAATCTAAACTTGTATTTGTCCTTTTAATTAGTCATGTCATAGTACTAACTCATTCAGTTTGTAGTCATGCGGAGTACCAATATCATTTTGACGTATGCTATTACCAACTCAAAAATGTTTGTTCTCTTATTCTCTCATATTATTTTGCTTTATATTGTTTCTATCTTTAGGGTATGTTTATGTTTTATTACTATGTTTAATGAAGTTATTGTCAATATTTCTAAACATTTATCTGAAGAAAATAATTAAAAAGTCCCAGCTCACTAATGTGAAGTCCTGCTTAGTACATTGTTCATGGAGCTGCCATCCAAAAGACATTCAAATTCTATGGATATTAATCTGATTATATCTTTACTCTATATGGCGCTTAAATAATACAAGGGGAAGGGCAGATATTATAGATACTAAGGGAGAAGAGAAATTGTATAATTTTAAACTAAATTCTAGGGAATGGTAAAGGCTAGCAACTTTAAATAATTCAGGAGTAGTGCACAATGATCAAACGGAAAAAGAGCGGTGGCAAACCCATTCTACAGAGTTGCCAGGAAAACTGCACGGCTATCTCCATGAAGTCACCAGGAGTCAAGCTCGACTTGAAGGAGACTTTACCTTTACTATTCCCTAGAAAATATTTCCATGGAAAACCAAAAGAAAAAAAAAAACCCGGCATTTCCAGAAATGTTTATTTCAGGATCACTTAAATATCACAAAAATCAACTTATGATAAAATTACACCCTACCCTTAATATATTCTGAAAGTCTTTTGAACAAAATCTCACAGGGCTTCAATCCAAGGAGTTCCACTGTGGTAATAACTATATATTTTGTGCTTACTTGTGGTTTTGAAGGGATTCTTAAGCAATGGCATGTCTTTAAAGATGAAAATAGGAACAACGAACAGAATGTGTTAAGAATTTCTCAATCTATCGAAATCTCTACCTTATAGACAATGTAATAACCACACCTTGTAACAGCCTACACTTCTTTTTGTAGTTCATTTTAAATATATTCAAGGATGGAAAGGCTTATTAATATATTATTTAATATATATTTTAATATAATAAAAAATGAACAATGCATGCACACTGAGCGCAGGCACTCACGCACACATGAGCAATAGCGTGTGCTTCTGCAGGAGAGCTCCGAAGACCAGTTGGATTTCCTGCTGCAATCGACTGCATGCACAACAGAGGCCCGGAGACCAGCTGGGTTTCTGCAATTGTGCATGAGCAATTGCATATGCATGCTCAGTTGGAGGTAAGTTGGCTGACAGCTTCTCTGCCCAGCAAGATGCCTTTGTGTGCCATCTGTGGCACTCGTGCTATAGCTTTGCCATCATGGCTATAGTAATTCACATTTCTGTAATAAATGACACCATAATTAAGTTGTTTGTAAACACTATTATTTACTATGGTAAATCAGATTTCCCATTAATCACAATTTAAGATATTACAAAAAGTTTCATATTTCTTAATTAAATTATCTCTTAAAGAGATAATTTAAATCATGGGTCCTCAAACTATGGCCCGCGGAACGCATGCGGCCCGCGGAGCGCATTTACCCAGCCTGTGACGTCCAAGCCGTTCCCCCACTCTTTCCCCCCTCTCCTCCAGCAGCCCGTCCGCCCTGCCCTGAGGAGGAGGCCAGCCGCATTCCTTCTCTCCCTCCCTTCTTTCTCTCCATTCCTTCCTTCTCCTCCTTCCAGCCTTCCTTCCGAGCCCTTCCCGCCCTGCAACCGCAGCCCCCCTCGGGCTCTGTCCGGACCGAGTGGCCAAGGATACTGTTGGGGTGGCAGGGCCTGCAGAGCCCTGATGCCAGCGGGGTGAGGCTGAGGCTCCGCTGGCCACCGCCGGGGAAGGGGATGCTCCGGTCGCCGCCGCTGCCCCTGTCGCAGGGGGAGGTGGTGGTGGCGGCCCAGCTCCCACGCCACTCCCTGTCCCCGCTGCCGCGCCGGGCTTGAAAGCTGCCTTCTGCGGTAAAGTAAGACCGCAGAAGGCCAAGCAGAGCCACCACCAGGCTGGGGGCAGCGGCAGCGCGGTGGCTGGGGGCGGGGAGGGAGCGGTGGGGCTCAGCCGACTGCTGCTAGACGCCGCTTCGCCCAGCTCAGGGGAGCCGAGAGCTGGCGGCGGAGGCGGCAGTGCGGCTTGACCGGCCCCTGCTTGCCCTGGCCTGAGGAGGAGGAGGAGGCCGGCCGCATGGCCCCCTCCCCGCCGCCCCACCACCACCACTCCCGGCCTGGTGGTGGCTCCGCTTGGCCTTCTGCGGTCTTACTTTACCGCAGAAGGCGGCTCTCAAGCCCGGCGCGG
>JAEANM010005848.1:0-19155 GCA_017656035.1 Myanophis thanlyinensis
ATAGATAGATAGATAGAAAGAATATAGAGTTAACTTGAATGAATTGGTAAGTAGACATAGCATGTTTTTTTTATAGTTATCAAAATAACTGTGGGAATCAATGTGGAACAGTTGTTAAAAACTCACACTGGGGAATTTCCCTGGATAAGAGTTAGTTCTCACCCAGTCAGTAATAAACGAACTTGATAATTCTGAAACAAATAACAAAGGTAAACTGGTCCTCTCATGCAAAATAGGGGGCTGAAATGAGGAAAAGGCATAGAAATATTTGAATATTGCTGTTATATTATACAATATAAATGAGGCTTGATTTTGAAACACAGCAGTGCAAGAATTCTTTGACTATGGCTTAACTTTCTTCAGTAAAGATGTATCATAAATACTTGGATTCCTGTGAGCTTTCCTAATGTATTCCAGTTTGCTTGGTGAAGTCTGCTTGGTGAAGTCTGCTGCTAGATAAGTTTGGGTCAGCCAATTTTTCTGAGCCCAACTATGTCACAAAGTTGTTCTCATAAATTGAAGGGAGGTTTGCATATAAACTGCTTTGAATTCATGGAGAAAAGGCAAGATATAAACGCTTTGACAAAAAGCTGCCTTGGCTGATGTAGGATCCAACTGGATTAGTATGAGCTAATAATACATGTGGGGAATTGATGAAATATTCCAGATTTGGGTGAATGAAATTGTAATGGACTAAGGCAAAGTCACTATGGAAAATACAAGAAACATTTGAATTTAAAAAAAAATTGCATGATGGGTGAAATACTTTCCTGAACATGTCTTTTTACTGATAATGTATATTTAATTTGTCCAACTAATGTATTTGTAATAGTGGTTCTAATTTTACTGCAATGCAAATCATTGTGGGTTGTTTCATGCAGTACAAGTCTGTGATAATGTAAAATTTTTCTAATATGCAAATAGCAAATTAAAGTCTAGGAAAGTGGAAGATTAAAATATATTTGAATACATGTAGCTCAAGTTAATAGTTGGGCTGTCGTCTAAGCTCCAAGCTTGGCAATTTGGTTGCAAACATTTCGTCACCATTCAAGGAGACATTATCTGTGCATTTTGAAGTGAATTCAAAGCATACTGATGATGTCTCCTCGAATGGTGACGAAACATTTGCAACCAAATTGCCAAGCTCGGAGCTCAGACTGACAGCCCAACTAGAAGATTAAGTAGGACAATTTTTTTTCTGGAGGACACCTAACTCTTAGTGAAGTTTCGTTCTTGTCTGGGAAGATGGATGAAGAACATGGGTAGTGTGGAACCACATGTAGTCATGAATGTATACCAAAAATATAAAAGTAAGCAAACTTGGTAAAAATAAATTGAAACAAAGTTCAGACAAGAGGATTTCAGAGTGCTAAATTAGCGCGAATCTTTGTAATAACTGCAAAAGTTTAGTTGGTTGGTTCTCTGGCATGGATACATTTTGGAATCTGCCTAAGATAGATACACAGATGTACAGAAAATAGTATTCATAAAGACTGCTGAATGAAAGCTTGCTTCACTGAGACCTCAACTTTCCAAATACTGCAGAATTCATACAACCTGCACCAAAGGCGGCCAAGAAGGTGAACCTGCACCAAAGTGAACCTGCACCAAAGGCGGAAGAACACTTACAAAGATTTTCAGAGTGAGCAATTTCAAGCAAATGCTGCAAATTGCCTATAGTCTATCAAGAATGTAGCCAGCCTGGATGCTTTTGCACACACTGAAGGTTTTCCAGGCTTGGTAGTTTCAATGAATGCTGGGTCAGCTCTGTAGCATGTGCCAAATCCACTCAACCTGGAAGCACCTTGGCCGGCATTGTAGGAGGATTACTTTCAGTCTTCTCCAATAAATTTCACCAAAGAGGGGAGAATGGTCCAGAGGGAGCAAGTCTTTTGGTGAACTCCACAAAGGAATTATTTTGTTAAGCAACCTAGAGGTGGTGAAAAGAAAGGAGGAAGCCACTAGGACAAGAGAAGTAAGTAGTATGCTCTGACTTACTTTACTGTTTGTCTCCTCTGTTTAACAGACTGCCTGTTAAATAAAATCATACCCAAGGTTTCCAATCTGACTAGTAGTTGCAGAGTGTGTATTGCAGGATTACCAACAGTAAGTCCTAAAGCTACTCAACCCAGCACCTCTTTGGAAAGGTCTGAAGGTCTTGAGGTTGGATGGGGTTGACATCTTGAAGCTGCCCAGGCTGGAAGCATTTTAGTGAGCATCATGGGAAAAGGAGCATTAGGTCACCCCCTTTGCTTAACTAAGCAAAACACATTGCCTTTAGGGCACACATCATTTGTCAGAATGAATCCATGGGCACAGCCAGACAATTCAATTTGTTGGCCCATTGGTTAAGACCTATTCTACCTTGCCAATGATGCTAGTGAGTACTATGCTGTTAGTGGATAAATTAAAGCAGTTAATTAATCTTTCATGTTGACAACAATTACTAATATTTCCTTAATGTGTGGGTAGGCTGGGGTGAGGCTGCAGCAGGGAGAGAAAGGGTGGAGCTTTGAAAGGTGGATTACTCGCCTGTCAACTAATATGCTACAAGTGCCTGTCAATCAGGTTACCGGGTACGAAGGAGGGCAGTAGGAATGAAGCAACAATTGTCCTCCATCCTTGACTAATGCTTGACAGCAAGTGGCTGTCAGCATTCATACGTAGCCAATTGAGTAGACAAAATGGCATAGATATAAACAAAATAGTAAACCCTTAATACTTGGGAATCCCAAGTAAAGCAAAGACACCCCTTAAGTAATAAAAACAGTGAGATTTACAACCTTGTGAGACTATTGGCAGAAATTCTAGAAAAGTAATGCACTTACTACAGGCAAAATGTGGTTTACTTTCTCAGTTTAAATTGACCTTCTGGGCAAGTCAGAACTAATACTGTGTAGGTACGGTTCTTAGTGCTTTTTTCAAAGAGCTCAAAACCCGTGTAGATAAGGATCAACATAAGATCTGACAAATGTTTCAGAAAATACCAATCAGGTATCCTACAACACAGCCATGGAAAGCAGTACAATAATCAGAGGGGAAAGGACATGTGAATAATAAACCTAAAATAGCTGATAGGATCCCACCCATGACAATCGGCAGCCATTTTATCAATGAATCATACTAGATTGTGTTGGAAATAAGGGTTAGAAAAGAGAAAACATCACAAATGGAACAGCTAAAATAACTTTATGTGGTCCAGATCTCTCAGTATTCTTTAGCCAGTTCAATGTTTCATAGTTATACAGTTGATCAACAATTTAAAGGCCATGAATATATGGATTGTGAAGAGATTGCTCCAGATTTAACACTGTGACGTTTGGTATGATCTCAAGGAAAACTTAACCTGACTGCAAGGTGCTTGGGGTAAAATTTGTGTAACAGCCCACAGCTACAGTTCATAAAACTAAGCTTGATGCTGTTCAAGTATATTTAACTCCCCTGCTATTATAATACTCCTTTGGAACTAAATAAAAATTATGTAAGTACTTTTCTGCTGAACAAAAGAAATTCTAGAGAATTAGGAGGTGGAAATTATAGCATTTTTGTGGAATTGTTACCACTGTGTATATTACATAAGACAGCAAAGTGTGCATGAGTGAGTGTGTGTCTATATATGTCTAATTATATTTTCTTCATTTCTTGCATTAAATTTGACTTGAGGCAAAGTAATCTGATAACCATGTGTCTGTCATCTGAGGTTAAAAATGGTAATTGTGCCAGCTCTCAAAATACAGTATATAAACAAAGGTCAACTGTATGTAGTGGGGGAATCCTGTAAAATGTTCATTTTCCAACACAGTATGAACATTTCTCAGAATACTTTTATTTTCTGCTCATAGTTCTTTATCAGCAACAATTCTTTCAAAACCATGATTGTAAACATGTACATCACTGTACATTAACTGAACATTACATTCTTAGCATCCACACCTTGTTTCTGATACATCCCCATGATGTCATGTCATTTTAAGTTTTAGGATATTGCCTTATTAAGACAATAGACCATCTGGTTTAACCTACTGGTGTCAAACTCGCCATATCATGTTGCCATCACATGATGTTTCGTGACGTTTTTCCCATTCACGGAGCTGGGGTGGCCGTGGCCTGCGTGTGGTACATCTGGTCCATGAGCCACCAGTTTGTCACCCCTGATAACCCAATAGTACTGGCATTTAATTTTCAGAGACTACTCAGGATTGCCAACTTGACTCTAACTTCACCTGAAGATGCCAGATTGCAGCTGGCCAATTCTGTGTAGAATCCCAATCTCAAAAACACCCAAAGCAGTCCAATATTAGTATGTAAATCATTTAGAGTTGGAGACTAAACTGCTGTAAGCAAGTACTGATGTTGTGTATATTGTCCATGGTTGGAGGAATGTGTATGAAAAATATGTCAGACCAAATGACACACTTGTTTTTTTCCAGGAAATATCCATAATTAGGAAAGAGAAACAAACAAATCTCTCTCAGCAACAGAGAGCCAGAGATTCCATCTAGAGCTATCTACCAGATCCTGTGTAATTTAGATAGGCTTCAAGATTTCCATTAAGCTTTGCGGTTCCACAGATTTGGGAAATCATAAAGCCACAATATTTCTAGTTCAATCGAACATCCCATAGCTTTTTGGTATTTGTGATCCAGATAGCCATGTGGCCATCAGTAGCTGACCTGGTTAGCCTATGTTCCTCCTTAAAAGAAGACCTGCCAACAAGGACAGAATACTAGAAGAAGCAGAAATTGATACTGAGAAGAAATGACAGCAGCTGCAGCCAACTTTCAGCCCATGCTCTTTGCAAGATACATTTATTTACATTTCTTTTTTTCTTTTCAGCATTTTGTTGCTCTATTTCATTCCATTTCCTCAGCTTTGAATAGTAGACATCTTGAAGTTATCAGAAGAACACATACCCAAAATGCATCATTTGCCTCTGTACACCTTTCCTTCTTTCCCTCTTCCCTTGGCAAACAAAACCAAGAGTTAAAATGCAAGCACATCCTCAAGAAGAGAGCAATCGGACACCCAGAAAAGTTCAGGCCACCATTTATTATTTTTGCCACAAATCTGGCAACGATTTCCTGGGAACATTTCATTTCAAGTGTTCTGGGGTTTCCAACTTTATACACTTATTCTTCAAATGCTCGTTTTTATTCATGTGGTGTTTAAAAACAATTATTCTAAATACATCTAGAGATCCTGAAAAACTTCCAGATATTATAGGAATCGTGACTTTCGAAAGAAGAAAACTTACAAATATCCAATTTCCTGAATTCTTTAAGCTTCAGAATAGTTGAATATGTCTACAGTCCCAATCTTGGGTCACTATTGTACAGCTAAAATCTCCCTCAAGTTATGCTTTTTTCTTGGTAACACTTTTGTACATCTTCATAACTTTTTTGGCAACACATCTGAACAGCCTTCTTCTGGGATGTCTGTTTAATTTCTCAATCTAACGCAGGGGTCTCCAACCTTGGCAACTTTAAAACTTGTGGACTTCAACTCCCAGAATTCCTCAACCAGCAAAACTGGCTGAGGAATTCTGGGAGTTGAAGTCCATAAGTTTAATGTACAGTTTTGGGATTTTCCTTTGGGTCTCAGGTCAAAGTACTAACTATACCTAACCCCATTTCATTCTGTTGTGGTCAGCCAAGAATAGTAATTACTGAAAGGATGGAAAAGTAGCTTCTTGACTAGCTATATGTAAGTAACAGCTGTGATAATGGTTATCTTGTGATTCTTGTAATTAGAAAAGAATCACTTTCTTCTATCAGTAAGTTCTTGTGTTTATGTGTGCCTTTTGTGCAACTGTGTATAAACGTAGCTAATTAATAGGGAAAAATGCTTTCATCATATGTGTCTTTCCCATTTCTAGTCCTAAACATTAGCTAGAATGATAGGATGGATGGTATAGGTGACAATTATATGAAGTTGATCAGGGGGGCACTTTCTATGAATACTGTTTTCCATCTCATCTCTTACAGTTGTCATGGAAATAATCATAGAAGTGGTCACCATGCCACTTATTCCACCCACTAATCATCACTGTATTATTGGAATCCATCCAGTTACAGTCACTATCTGTAGTTATTGGTTGCTCTTAGCACTGCTGAAATTTCTGCGGAAACTCAAAATGAAGTTCAGCAGCTATGGCTAGCTAGCATTTCTAGATTGTCAATTGTTTATGCTGCTATTTGTGTATCATTTTTAATATTTTATCTTACAGTATTCTTAAAGGTATTTGGTATACAAAAATATATGATTGAATTTCAAATCAGTTCATTGTCATGGTGTAGAGCGGAGGTGTCAAACTGGTGGCCCACACGCCAGATGCATCACGCGCAGGCCACGCCCACCCAGCTCCATGAATGGGAAACATGTTGTGAAACATCAAGTGATAGCAATGTGACACTGTGAGTTTGATACCCATGGTGTAGAGTCTCCTGCTGGGGCGGAGGGTTGGACTAGATGACATACAAGGTTCCTTTCAACTTTGCTATTCTGTTATCCTGTCAGAAGTGCCCAGCCCTGATAAAGGTAGACAATGGGGTTATTAAAAATATTTATTAAAAATATGCCTCTCTGATCATCACATACTCTACCACAACTCCCAATTTCCCCAGATACCTTTCAAATAAGGATTGCTAAATCACCTTGACCTCTTGACATAGCATTGAATCTTCAGGTCCCACATAAATCTTTGTAAGCCTTATGGAAACCATATACTCATTTCTGTGAAATGCAAAATGTATTAATTACACTTACATTTCATTGCTAGTTGGCAACTATCAGCAGCTCACTGGATGTGAAAACAGTAAAGCATACCCAGTAAACTGATATGAAAACAAAATATGCCATAAAACCAAATGAAATAAAGTAATATTAATTAAATAGCCTCAATGAGATGAATAGTGACAAAATTTATTTAGCTGAGTAGAAAGCTGTTTTAAACAGCTTAGACTTTAACAGTGGTGGAATTCAAATTTTTTTACTGCTGGTTCTGTGGGCGTGGCTTAGTGGGCGTGGCTGGGGGGTTCGTGTGACTAGGTGGGCAATTTCTGTAAGCAGAGCAATAAAGATTAGTCTAGAAACAACACCAGAATGTTTTTTTCCTGCCTTCCTTGCAGGATTAACCTTGTAAAGTAGAAAAAACAAAATGAGATTTCTTCTAACAACCGGTTCTCTGATCTGCTTAGAAAATTTACTACCGGTTCTAGCTAACCGGCTAGAACCTGCTGAATTTCACCTGAATTTTCACCTGCTGAATTTTCTTTAACATGCTCCTGGAGGTTATCAAGGCCCATCTGGTCACAGATGGAAGGCTGTTCCCAAGTATCGGTGTGACAGTTAGGAGCACTTGTTGACTTTAACCTCCCCTTCACTTTCCAGAAGTGGGAGTTTCTCGCTGGATGGTCTAAGACAGAGATCTGCAACAATGCAACTTTAAGACTTGTAGACTTCAATTCCCAGAATTTCTCAGCCAAGTGGCTGAGGAATTCTGGGAATTGAAGTCCACAAGTCTTAAAGTTACCAAGGTTAGAGACCTCTAATCTAAGAGGTTGGGCCAGTTCAGGTTGGAATGGGTGGTCCTACAGGTACTTAGCTATAAAATACTTTGCTGGTCAAAAGCAGCTCTTAAAAATGTATCTGGAAAGCAACTAGAATCCAGCGCAGGGCCCATAACATAGATGTCACATGCTCCCCACATTAGTTTGAGTTAGGTTGCAAGCCACTGAAAATTCTGGAGGTATGAATAGTTTTTAAAGAAGGCTTCGTGTAAAGCATGATGCAATGCTCTAACTGAGTTTATTGATTTATTTTGCATATGGCAAAAATGATAAAAAAAAAGCACATCAGTTATATTCTCAGTGAGCAAATATGAAATTACAGGTAGTCCTCAACTTACAACCACAATTGAGCCCAACGTTTATGTTGTTAAGTGAGAAATTTGTTAAGTGAGTTTGGCTCCATTTTATGACTTTTCTTGCCACATTTGTTAAGTGAATCACTGCTGTTTGTTCACTGTTGTTAAATTAGTAATGTGGTTGTTAAGTGATTCTGGTTTCTTCATTGACTTTGCTTGTCAGAAGATCACAAAATGAGATCACGTGACTCCAGGACACGGCAACCGTCATAAATGTTAGTCTGTTATCAAGCACCTGATTATAAATCACAGGACCATGGGTATGCTCCAATGGTTGTGTGAGAAATGGTCACAAGTCACTTTTTTCAGTGATGTTGTAACTTCGAACATTCACTAAATGAACTGTCGTAAATCAAGGACTACCTGTATTTTCTTTATCTACAAATTCAAAGGGGGACTATTTATGTAATCAATACATGATGGTGTTGCATACAGAAAGTCTCTGGGCTTTCCCTGATATGGGAAGCAGTTTCATTGAGTTATGAGTTTATTCCTCTTGCTGCAGGTGAGGTTATGGTGTGGAAACCCATGTGGAGCTGTGCTAGCTACATGAAGTTTTCATCTTTTGCTTGAACAAGAAAGCCCCTCAGATAGAAAACTTGCTCCTTTAAGGGTAATGCAAACCACATGCCTTACTTTTCATCTTGTGACAATTAATTCAGTTAATTGTCCCAGCACTTCATATGGATTAAGCACATTCAGTACATGAGACCAGCTACTAGTAACATCTGTCTTCATGGTGTGATCATCAAGATGACTCAAACAAATCGTGGAATATTTGGCTATTTGGCAGAACACTTGAATGAGCCAGAATGAAGTCTACTTTGAATTTCATTTGAGTTGAATCCAAAGTTTAAAAAGACCTACTGAAATCAATGGGCTTCAGAAGCATGACTAAGTCCCACTGATTTAATTGGATCTGCTCTGTTTTCATAAACATGATGGATAGAATTTGTTTTAACTGTTCATGATTCAATCTGTTTGGGATTAAGTTTAACCTTACTAGGATTAAGGATAAAGTAACTTATTTTTTTAATGTTCGTAGCATGCTTAACCTCCTCCTAAATGTAGATAAATGAATTGTGAGAAGTTTAATCTAGGGGCAGAAATCTTTTAAATTAATATTATGGTCAATAAAAGCAATTTAATCTTGTAATATAAGTTATCTTTAATATAGGGAGTCTATCACAAATATATTAAGGCAAACAATTATTGCTGGAAGTCTGTCAATACAGACTTATTGCTCTTTATCTGCCCAGTCTTTTGTCTATTTATTAAATATTACAATTGATAAAAAATGGAGTAATGTTTCAAATTACCAATGGCTTTTATGATTTTGTTTGGATATATACATGTTCAAGTATTCTGATGGTGGAATGATCAGTTTAATTATTTCAGTGACCATGATAATAGGGCTCTGAATGTTATACTTAATGAACAGCTCAAAAAATTGTAAGAGAGGACAAAAAATGAAGTTATCATATATTTAAAAGGAACACTTTACTTAGCAGTAATATGCTATATCAGATTGAGTGGTATGAATGGAATGATTCATTGCTCTGTGTCTGTATTCTGTTAAATATTCTTGATCTCCATTTTTAGGGGCTTCTTTGTAATGTCACATGATTTTGTACAATTATGTATGTAAAAGTATGTTCCAACTCTATGCATTTTATATTAAAATAGGGAAAAACAGATAAACCTGTAAGAAATAAGACAGATGTTCAAAAATGCTGAAATAGCAGTTGAGCACCCAGCAAGAACATAGATGTCAGCAAAACGTGAGTACATGTAATTGGAACACAGCTCAGTAAATCACTAAGATTAATTACTAACAATATTAATCTCCCCTCACCCCATCCTACAAAAAGCTAGTCTATGATATTAGATTAAAATCTCCCAGAAAAGAAACATAAACTCCTTTATGAACAAGTAGAAATGTGATAGAATTTATAACAGTAGCCTGTCTTTTTCATCCCAAGAAAATTTTATTCCTCACTTTTCAGTCAGGTTATGCGAAAAAACTGATTGCATTCACACACAATGCTAACTGAGATTTTTTTTAAAAGCCATGGTTTGTTGAACAAGTTATAATGGCCAAGAGCAAACTACATCATGGATTAGTGTGATATCATAACCAAGACATTAGATTATTCCTAGCCATCCAGCAAACGTCCTGGGTGAGTAGAAATATGAACCGAGATCTCCTTTGTATTATTCAGACACTTTAATTGCACTGGTTCTCTAAGAATTAAAAAAAATGAATTGGCCACATAATCTCATAGTTAGTAAAACAAGTACTTAACTCCCTCTAGATTATAGGAGCCCAGTAGTTTATGGGTCTTTTACTGAATGTTGACTAGTATGTATTTTTCTATTGTTTCCTTCCTTTGTGCATTGCAAGTCAACATGATTTCTGTTGTGATAGTACATTGAATTAGATACACTATAATCCAGACATGGGCAAACTACGGCCCGCGGGACACACCTGGCCCGTTGGGCTTTTTAATCTGGCCCATGGAACTAGTTCTACCCGCACTGACAGCGGCAGCGTACCCAAGAGTGTGGCACCCTCAAGAAGCATGGCTCCCGCGGCTTCGCTGGAGGATCGCTCTAGGGTCGCTGCTGCCTCAGTGATTGGCGCATCGTGAGCGAGCTACACGAGGCTGGGACTGGGCGCAGGATAACGACAATGAGCGGCTGCTGCCCCCGCACCCCTCGCAGGGCTAGTCCGGAGCACAGGAATGCTCCGCACCCTTCTGCGCCTGCCAAGCCCCTCTCCCGCTGAAAAGGCCACCGAGCCATCTGGGGAGGGCTGCAGGGAGCCACTCGGCAAAGCGGGACAGGCTGCTGACACCCGCGTTTCTTTGCAGGCATGGGATACCGAATGCAGCAGCCCTGGAGAAGAAGGTAAGAGGGCGGCGGGCAGGAGTGGGGGGGAGCGGCGGGCAGGCGTGGCTCTGCAGCAGCAACACTGGCTCTTCTCCCGCCGCCCAGGTGCTGCTGATGGCGAAGAGCGGCTCCAGAAAGACAAGCATGTGCTCCACTTCGCCAACTAAATCCCGCAATGGAGCGCATGCTCGTCTTGCCGGAGTTGTTTTTCACCATCAGCAGCACTACGGCGGCGGGAGAAGAGCCGGCGTTGCTGTTGCGGAGCTGCGCATGCGCGCGCCCCCCCCTGCTCCTGCCCACCGCCCTCTTACCTTCTTCTCCAGAGCTGCTGCGTTTGGCATCCCATGCCTGCAAAGACACGTGGGGGAGGGGGGGCTGCGGGAGGGGGAGTAAGGGTGGGGGTGGGGGAGCCCGTCATTGTGGCCTGCGAGTCAAAAAGTTTGGCCCGCAAGTCAAAAACTTTGCCCACACCTGTAGTATAATCTCTTGTAGAAAAAGCCCATATGTACATGAAGTGAGACTCTTCTAATATATCCCATGCACACTTAGTAAACTACTCATCTGGTTCATTGTAGTAACTGCAGAACATCACAACCCTTGGAAATTAATTGAAAAACATGTGAATTATTTTAGCTTCAAAGACTTCCTTTTTCAACCAAAATCATGGTCTGCAAGAAACTGATCCCAGAATTAATCACGAAAAGAAAGTGTTAGATTGCAGGCAGTAAGAGGCAGAGATTGCCTGGTGCATTTCAAAACGTTTATTTTAAGACCAGTAGCTTCTTCTGCCTGGCCACCAGCTGGCAGCCCCTTTTATAGGGAGCTGTCAGCTACTAACCAATCCACTCAAACTATTTTCCTATGGTAGCATGGTTTGCTGGTAGGACATGTCTGTGCATGTGCAGAAACAGCATCCTGCCTCCCACCTGGCTGGCGCCAGCGTTCTTTGTGATCTGCATAGCTGCTGGTTCATTTCTCTGGAGGCACACCTTGACTGGTCAGCGATGTGGTCTGCTCCTCTCTTTGCCTTGACTGCAGCTGTTGGACCTCTGTAGCTGGAGCTCCCTCTCTCTCCTGGTTCCTGACCCCAGGTAGAATCAAGATGTTCATCTGTTCTGCTGGTCTTGGGTTTTGCTTGTTGTTCTGGTTAGTTCCGTGAGGTGCTTGCTATGCCTGTGGGGTGTTTCTGATGAACAGTCAAGTCTGTCCTCACTTCTACACCCAGATTCTGAAAGACAATTCCAGATTTGGTCTTTGTGGCATTGCCACAGACTACCATCTCCCATGTCTATTGTGTATGATTTGGGACTCTTGGCCTCCTGTATTGTGCCTAGGAGCCATAGGGGGTGGCCCACATAGTTCCTGGCATATATTGTATCCCCTGCTTGGAATGTTCTAGGCTGTGTTCTAGTTTGTAATGATTTCTCTTGACAGTAGTTTGGGTGCAGGCAGTCTAAGGTGGTTCTCAGACACCGGCCCATTAACAGTTCCACAGGACTTTGGTTTGATGTGGGGCTTGGGGTTATGTGTTGTGTCAGTAAGAATCGATTAATTTTTCCTGCCAATCCCCCATGCCCATTCTACTGAGGGCTTCCTTCATTACCCATTCCATCCGTTCCGCCAGGTCATTCCCGGCAGGGGGAAAGGGAACCAACAGCATGGCATATCCCTTGGCTGGCCAGGTATAGCTCAAAATAGCTGGCTGTGAACCCTAGGCCCATTATCTGACATGACCACATCTGGGAGTCCATGGGTGACAAATAGAGTCTACAAAACTTTTACAATAGCATCTGTTGTGGTTGTGTACATGTGCTATACTTCCAGCCATTTGGAGTAGGCATCCACTATTAACAACAACATCTCTCCTTGGAAGGGTACAGCAAAATCAATATGGAGGCATGCCCATAGTTTTCTGGTGTTGTCCCACTCGGTAATTGGTGCTGTTGGTGGTGCAGGTTGAGACTCTTGGCACGGTCATCAGAATTTGACCCATTGTTCAATGTCTCTGTCCATGTCCAGCCACAGACATAGCTCCAGGCTAGAACTTTCATGCAGACATTGCCTAGGTAGTCTTCGTGGAGGTCTGTGATGATTTGTTTTTGCAGTGTCTGGGGAATGACTATGTGGGTTTCCTATAGAAGACAGCTCCTCTGTGCTGACAGCTCGTGCTGGTGGGCTGTGAAGTTTTTGAATTCCACACCCACGGCATTGTGTGGCCATCCCCTTCTAATTCATTGTAGCACAGTCAATAGCAATCTGTCTCACATGATGTCTGTGGCAGTGATTGGGGCTGCTGGCATTGTCTCAATCATGGGAATGGATGCTGCTGGGGCTGAGTCCTCAAGTTGGATTCCAAGGGGACATCTGCTTAGGTCATCTGGATGGCTGATTTCCATTCCTGGTCGGTGGAGTAGCTGGTAGTTATATGCGGTAAGGAATTCAGTCCAGAGCATTAATTGGGGCAACAGTATTTGGGGGTCTGGTAGTCACTGGCTCTGAGTCCCAATAGTGGCTTGTGGTCAGTGATGAGTTCAAACTTCCTGCTGTACATGTATTCGTGGAATTGCTTGATTCCTGCCACTGTGGCCAAATGCTTCTTTATCCAGCTGGCTGTAATTCTGCTCGGCTGAGGAGTGCATTTGGGAAAAGAATTTGATGGGTGCTTCTTGGCTGTTGGGAAGTCTATGGCTCAAGACTGCTCCAACTCCGAATAGTGAGGTGTTGCAGATGAGGGTCAATAGCAGCTGTTCATTGTGTTGTAGTAAGATGCTTTGCAATGAGATTAGTTTCTTGATCCCCTGAAATGCAGTTGCCTCCCTGGGGCCCCACTCCCAGGCTGCTTCTTTGTTGAGCAGCCTATGCAGGGGTTCCGCGATGGTGGCTTTATGTTTTAGAAAGATTGCATAAAAATTCAAGAGACCCAAGAAAGGCTTGCAATTGTTTTATTTTGTGGGGTGGGAGCTTCCCGGATGGCATGAACTTTCTCGGTCATGTGCTGCAGTTCTTCTGCATTAATGAGAAATCAGAGGAATTCCACCCTTGGAACAGCAATTGGCATTTTTCCTTTTTGACCTTAAGTCCAGCTCCCTGGAAAGGCTTCAGGACATTGCGCATCCTCCGAATTAGCTCCTGATTGTTTGGTACTGCAATGAGGATATCATCAAAATATGGCACTTCTCCTGGTATCCCCTACAAAAGACACTCCATTTGTCCCTAGAAGAGGCCTGGTGCCACACTGACCCCAAATTGCAGCAGAAGGCTCCTCTATGGGTGACTATTGTCTGAGCATCTGTGGTGGCATCACCAATAGAAAGTTGTTGAGATGCCTGAGCTAGGCCCAGTTTGGCAGGGAATGTAATAGGTGCTGCACCATGGGGACAGGGTAGGCATTTTGTTGCAGCACTTTATTAATAGCACATTTATAATCTGCACATAGTCTGATGTTGGTCAGGTTTAATGGGGATGACTATTGGTGTCTGCTATTTTGTGTGGTCTTGGGTTCCAAGATCCCTTGCTTAATTAGTTTATCAAACTGTTTGTCCACTTTGGGATGCAACACAAATGGGACATGCCTGGGCTTGAGTTATAGGAGCCACCCCGGGATCTAGGTTGAAGGAAATAGGGGTCCCCTTATACCTTAGATTGCTGAAAACATCCTCAAATTCTTGTATTAGGTTGTCGGTGTTTGCTTACCCCACATGATTGATCCCCTTGATATCCATGCCCATGGCATCAAACCAGTCAAGCCCTAGAAGGCTCAGGCAATCTTCCCTTGTTACAATGATGGGAAGCATGCCATTGAAATCTTTGAATCCCACATGGACCAGACTTTCCCCTCATATGGGAAACTGATTCCCTTGGTAATCCTGAAGCATGGTGGCTGTTGGTTGCAGATCTGCCTGTCTCAGTCCTGGATTCAGCCTTTTAAATGTCTGCCATGAGATAATGCTGATGGGTGACCCTGCGTCAAGCTCCACAGTTGGTTCTAGATGAGGACAGTTATGTGAATTTTCCTCCGCTGGGGAGTCAATCCTTGCTGTTCTTGCGTTTCCATCTGATGCATCTGATTGCAGAGCATGTGGCAATCCCTATCTTGGGTCTTCTGGTAGTGGGGGAGCATTGCTGCTGAGTTTGCCATGGCAGGGTTTTTGGATATATTGCCCTACTGGCAACGTTGCTTTGCAGACTCGGGACAGCTGCCCTTTCTTCTGGCATCATCAGCAGACTGTGTTTTTGTGTTTGCAGTTTGCCCTTGTGTGGTTTCACCCACAGCTGGTGCACATGGCTGTGCAGTCTGTGGGGGCCATTTTATGCCCCCAGGATGGCTACACAAGGTGGACAGCCCCTTCCTCATCCGAGTCTGACTGATGTTCATCCTTGATTTCTCCCTAGTGGACTGCTGCCATCTTCCATCTTCCAGTGTTGGGGTCTCTCCAGTTGTCTGCTTCCCAATCTTTGCCCTGTTTGTGATTTTGGCTGCTAGAGCCTCTTCCAGGGTGATCTGTAGGGTCTGGCTGCTCTGAGCTATTAGTCTTTTCCGCAATTTGTTATCCCACACCCCACATACTAAACGGTCACACAATGCCTTGTCCAGGTTCTGGAAGTTGCAATGTTGAGCCACATTGTGGAGGGCAGCCATGAACTCACTGATAGTTGTGTCCTCTCTCTGGCTTCAGAGGTAAAAGACATCTCTATCGGTTGGGGTGAGTAGTGGTTCTGGTTTGTCTATCAAAGTGTCCCAGTCTACCTCATTCACAGACAGGGGAAAAACAAGGAGGTAGGCTATCGCAAAAATGTTGGTCCTGCAATGGTTCAGGAATATTCAATTTTTCTGCATACATGTTGTGCATTGACAATAAAGGATTGAATTGGAAAAGCTCCACTTTCCAATCATTCAAAATATCTGTGAATCTGTTTGCCTTCAAGAAGCACTCAAATCACAGGATGAAGGCCTCCCAGTTTTCATTTTTTTGTGTCATAGGGGCTGAACGTTGTGAGGACGGCCATCTGTGTAGTCTCGATCAGCTGGGTGTTCTTGGTTTGAATTTCCTGCATTGCTGGTGGCAGTGGGTCATGTGCGTTGCTGCAGGTGGTCTGTATGCCTAGTATCCCACCTTCGTTGCCAGTGTTAAATCGCAGACAGTAAGAGGCAGAGACTGACTGGTGCGCTTCAAAATGTTTATTGTAAGATCAGTAGCTTCTTCTGCCTGGCTGCCAGCTGGCAGTCCCTTTTATAGGGAGCTGTCAGCTACCAGCCAACCCGCTCAAACTGTTTTTCTGCAGTAACGTGGCTCACTGGTAGGACGTGTCTGTGCGTGTGCAGACACAGCAGAAAGAGGTTCCCCCACCACCTCCAAAGGCAACATTTCTGCTTCTCAAAGGCATAGGAGTTCCTCAAAGGGATTATCTTTCTATCAACATTCCCAAAACCTGGTGCTACCCAATTATATTGGACTACAATTCCACTCATCCCAGTTAGCATGGTCATTTTACATAACCCTGCCAAGATATTGACCCCTTCAGGAATTTCTTTTCTTCAGTATTGCAACATCTCTTGCTCTCTCTTTTCCACTTTCCCACATATTTTGTCTCTTAAATTTATATACTATGGGACATGTTGGAAAGAGAGAGGAATGTTTGCTGGGCACCCATAACACAATCCAGTATAACTGAAACCAAGGAAGGTTTTGTCTGGCTACAAAAGAAGTTGTCCTGAATTATGAGGAAGGGAAATTCATTGAGAACATGTGTTGGAGGCAGCGGGGTGGGAAGAGTGAATACAAATACTCCGTGTAAGGCAAACTCTCGGGATCATCTGAGGAATAAAGAAATGGTGGAGAAGGAAAACATAAGGCTGGCACATGTCCTAAAGGGTTGGGGAAAGAGAGAAGAACAATCATTGTAACTGAGTCGGTTGTAAATGAACTACAGAAGAGAAAATTGGTGATACATCGGAAGGTAGAAAACTGGTGCAAGAAATAATATCCAGATATCTTTTGATCAAAATAACCTGAAAATATAGATGTAAATTAGAGAGGGGTGCTATTTAAGTTAATTCATGACAGGGCTTTCTATAAGAAAAAAAAGCAAAAAATGAGTAACATGGATTAACGTTGCAACCAATTGATTGTGCATTTCTGTATGATGGTTGGCTTTATACATTATGTTAGATTAACAGCCAAATTGCCAGGATTTAACCAAGCCAGTTGAAATGTTTGCATCAAAGAACAAAAAGGGATAATCCCTAAAAGAAGACCCATCAAAATCATTTCAACAGGAATGACATCTCAAAGAAGTATTGGGCAGAATGAGTATGCAAAGATCTCTGCTTAGTTGACACTGTAGAAATGTTCTGGCTGGACTTCCATCACTTCTTCTCACTTCAATCATCTTCAAATATTGTCTCACTCAAGAAGGATAAGCTAATCTCAGGGTTGTCAGCAGCTGTAAAAGACTTTCCTCAAAGGCCTCTCCATTTCATGGTGCTTCCCCCTCATCCCACCACCTTGCTCTTTTTCAGATAAGCTTTACTTATCTTCACTCTGTCTTATATACACTATTTGCTGATGAGCAGGCATAGCCATTCATTTTGAGCCAAAGCCCATTCTCTGACTTGAGCTTTATGAATAATGAACAACAAGGAAGAGGCCAAATGATTCTTGCCAGCTGTTCCACCCTCCCCATTGCTCAGTATTCAGAAACTCTATTTTCTTCCCAAAGATATATTTATTTATTTCTAAGTCTTTTTTTAAAAAAGAGGGCTTATCAATTGCTCCAATCTGACTCGGAACAACCTAAAATATAAAGTATAAAATTAGTCCAATCCATAAAATCTATGTAGCAGCTGGACTTCACAGAAATCCAAAAGAATTAAAATACTTTGCAGAGCTGGAATTCCACCTGCCATAACAGCAATAGCAATAGCACTTAGACTTATATACCACTTCACAGTGCTTTACACTCTCTAAGTGGTTTACAGAGTCAACATATTGCCCCCAACAATTTGGGTCCTCGTTTTACTGACCTTGGAAGGATAGGAGGAGGAATCAACCTTGAGCCAGTCAGGACTGAAAACCTGTTGAGATAATCAAATCTTTCTAAAACTTTCTAAAAGCCAAAAGGAACTTAATCAGATTTTACTGGGTCGAAGGTTGTCCTGTAAACATTCTGGTGCTGTACAGTGAAGGAAGTTTAAGATACATGTCTATGGAGATTTTCAATCATCCGGATTGTGGTTGTCCCAAATGTTTCACAATATTTGAAGGGCTGTCACAGAGAGGAGGGGACAATCTATTTTCCAAAGCACCCAAAGATCAGAGAAGGAACAATGGATGGAAACTGATCAAGGAGAGATTAAGTCTAGAAATAAGGAGCAATTTTCTGACCATGAGGACAATCAACCAATGGAACAGCTTGCCTTCAGAAGTTGTGGGTGCTTCATCACTTGGAAGCTTTCAAGAAGGGAAACAAAATGTTTTCAAGGAAAAACCCAAGAAAGTCCAGTTGCCTTTTGGAAAAGCACTTTTGAGGTTTGACTGACACTTGGAGTCAAGCGGTAACCAGTGCAGCTCTTAAAGTAGTGTTGTTATAGGGGCACATTAAGGCATGCCTGTATCTGTATGAGCAGCTGCATCCTGGACCAGGTAGAGCCTCTGAGAGCCACTCCATGAAGAATGCTTTGAGTAGTCCAATTAAGAGGTGACTAAGACATGAATAACAATGAGTAAAGTCTCTTGTTCCAGGTAGGATCATAAATAATGGTATTGAAGGCCACTGAAAAATCAGGCAATACTAGAGGCTCACACTCTCCAATATCAGTCTCACCAGAGACCTCCACAACCAGAGAGCTCCCACAATGCATGTGACAATCCGGGACTGCAGTCTGCTTGGAATCAGTCCAGCTCATTTCCTTCTCTAGAACCTTCTGCAGTTGTAGCATACCCCCCCCCCCTTTTAAAACAATCTTTCCCATAAAAGCTGTGGCTATGGAGTGGGGAGGGTGAATCAATGTACAATAACCACGCAGTGATATAGTTTCTACACAGCTGCAGAATTTTTTGGGATGACACCAATTAACTGGGCTGTTTAAAAATCCTGACTCAGATCTGGTTTCGGAAGAGAATCAGTCTGCTAGATAAACTCCTTAAGAGGGGGGGGGGGGAAGGCAGAGGAAACATTATTCTAGGTAAATACTGATAGGATGGGATTTGTAAGTATCACATTACTAGGCTGACCATATTTGATAAACAAAAAAAGAGGATGGGGGGGCGTCGGCAGGGGGGCATCGGCGTCGGCCGGGGGGGCGGGGCATCGTTGGCGTCATTGGGGGCGGGGCGTCG
>JAEANM010005849.1:0-12999 GCA_017656035.1 Myanophis thanlyinensis
TTTCCTCCATTTTATTTAGGTTGCCTTGCCCAGGGATTCTGGGATTTGAAGTCCACAGGTCATAAAAGGGCCACAGTTACCCACCCCTGGTCTAGGGAGATTCTTACTCATCCCCAGGTCATGGTTGTCCCCAAGTGCTCTTTTTTTTTTCCAAGAGGCAACTGGACTTTCTGGGTTTTCTTTGAAGATGTTTTCACTTCTTGTCAGCCAAGAAGCTTCTTCAGCTCTGATTGGATGGTGGGAAATGGAAAGATTTATTTATACTCCTTGCGAACAGCTGGTCATTTGCAGGGGGGCGGGGTTAGAGAGTAGTTAAAGCCTCCTGGAGGTTTATCTCTTTCCCTCAGGGTCACCTGTGTGGAGCTTTCTTGGAACTGCATTGTAGACTGGAGATGGATGGATGGATGGCCCTCTCTCAAACCGAGGAGGGGGAGAGATACAACACCATCTATCTCCAGTCTACAACACAGTCCTTTCAACACTACCAAGGCTCCACGCTACTCAGGTGATCCTGAGATACACAGATAAACCTCCAGGTGGCTTTAATGACTCAGCTAAAAAATGCAAATTACCAGCTGCCTGCAAGGAGTGTGAATCTTTCCATTCCCTACCATCCAGTCAGAGCTGAAGAAGTTCCTTGGATGAGAAGCTAAACCAAACGTCTTTTCAAAGAAAAACCAGAAAGTCCAGTTTGACTGGACTTGAAAAAAAGCAGCTTTGGGGACTGTTTGTTATGATTGGATTTGAAATGCAGTACTTGTTTATTTGTTTGTTTGTTTCCTTGCTTGCTTGTTTGTTTAACATCATGGACTGGAATTAATACCACCACAATCCTAGAAAAAAAGGGAAAATGACCCAAAATAATAGAAGGGAGGGGTTGAAGCCAGTTTTCCAAGGAAAGATGTAATAAGTTGTTGTTTTTAAACCATAGAGAGGCAAGAGAGAAGTGAGAGAAAAGATACAGGAGGGATGTGTACAATTCCACAAGACATGTGGTGGGGAAGGGAGATAGAGAGAGAAAAAAAATATTTTTTATCCATTTCCCATAATATGAAAGCCTACGTCTTTTCTGGTGAAGTTGAGTGATAAGAGACAGGGGATAATTATTATTTTTTAAATGTCGGTGATAGAGGAATTGGGTGTCACAAAACGTAGCTTTAAAAGAAGCTAGATGAAAAGGCGAATGTGTGTGTCGGTGGCCAGTGGCCACAATATAAAATGCATTTCCTTCACAGCCAAGGGGCAGAATATTTGGGGGGGCTATTATTAATTACTGGGGAACGCGAGGGTGCTTTCCGTCCAATCGTCTGCCTGAGAACTTCTCAGAAAAGTTTGGGTTTGGTGGACTCCACAGTAGGCCTTTTGATGTGATCCAGCACGGCTTTAGCCATTTCAGAACAGAACTACTGGAGCTCCGGTACATGGAGCTGGATTTGTTCCACTTTAGCCTTCCAGCAGCTCTGTAAGGTTTGCTAACCAGAGAAGCCACGATTGGCTCCAAGAGTTCTCACGCACTTTTGCTGATTCGTTTTGGTTTTGTTTTTTGCAGAGTTCTTAAACGCGTGTCTGCACCTCCTTTCTTCATTGCCTCCTTTCCTTTGGCTCTCTCTTTTGCTCTGTAGGCACCAGAACCTCTAAGTACGTTGAAATCCATGGCGGAGAGGGCAGCGATCAGCTCTAGCATAGAAGACCCCATGCCATCTCTTCACCTGGCTGAAAGGGGTAAGTGAGAAAAGGGACACCTCCCTTAAAGCTATGGGGCAGGAGCAAGGCCAAAGCAGTTCAGGATCATCTATCTGGGTCTTCAAAGCTAGATTCTTCATCAAAAGCCGGTGTGTCTGGAGGGCCATGATGGATGGAAATTATGCAGGTCTTTGTCTGTCTCTCTCTCTCCTCTCTTTCTGTCTCCTTCCCTCCCTCCTTTTTCTCTCTTCCCCCTCTCTCTGTCTCCCTCCCTCTCTGTTTTCTTCCCTTTCTGTCTGTCTCTCTCTCCATCCCTCTGTCTCCCTCTATTTCTCCCTCTTTCTCCCTCCCTCTCTCCTTCCCTCTCTGTCTACCCCTGTCTCCTTCTCCCTCTGTCTCCCTCTCTGTCTCCCCAACTCACTGTTTAACTGTTTCCCTCCCTCTTTTTCTCTCTCTCCCTGTCTCCCTTTTTCTCTCCCTCCCTCCACCTCCTGTCTCTCCCTCTCCCTCCCTCCCCTCTATCTGTCTCCATCTCTCCTTCCCTTTGTTTCCCCCATCTCCCTCTGTCTGTCTCTCTCCCCCTCACTCTGTTTATGTCTCCCTCCCTCTCTCTCCTTCCCTCTCACTCTGTCTCCCTTCTTCTCTCTCTCCCTCCCTCCACCCTCCCTCACTCTGTCTATCTCTCCATCTCTTTCCCTGTTTCCCCATCTCCCTTTCTTTCTCCCTCTCTCCTCTGTCTCTCCCCCCTCACTCTGTTTATCTGTCTCCCTCCCTCCTTCCCTCTCACTCTATCTCCCTCTGTCTCCTTCCTCCTCTCCCTCCCTCCCCCCTCTGTCTATCTCTGTCTCCCTCTCTCTCCATTTTCCCCTGTCTCCCTGTCTGTCTCTCCCTCTGACTCTATGTCCCTCCTTCCTCCACTCATATGAGAGAGTTCTCCTGCTGAAATCCAGTAACTTCATTTCCCAGTATTGTGAAGCAGAAAGTACACAAAACTGTAATTTAAACCCTGAAGTAAAAGCAACATTCCTTCCATGTCTAGATCAAACGTTAAATTGCCCAGAATGAAGCCACCTTCTTAGCTTTGTCATCGGTCAAAAACAAGCCATTATCAGTACGTTTCTGATCGTAGCTGACATACCAGCAGATGGGTTGAGCTCTGTGTCTCTCTATGTTCACACAGTGTGTTGTTATCTGTCATGAGTCTCCACTTGAGCATATTGGTTTTACACTTAGGCACCCCAGCTTTCAACCCTATTCAGTGTTATCCAAGTAGTATAAGGCAGGGGTCTCCAACCTTGGCAACTTTAAGACTTGTGGACTTCAACTCCCAGAATTCCTCATTCCAGCTGAGGAATTCTGGGAGTTGAAGTCCACAAGTCTTAAAGTTGCCATTGTTGGAGACCCCTGGTATAAGGGAGGGTGGGAGGATTCTTCAGGCATATCGTCCTTCAGTGGTCTCCTCCTTCCATTTTAATTCGATCTGGTTTTTGTGTATCCTCAAGAATATTTGTTCTTTGAACGCAGTTAAAAATTGCCAGATTACACACACATGCACACACACA
The DNA here is from genome assembly GCA_017656035.1 of Myanophis thanlyinensis. Lineage (NCBI taxonomy): Eukaryota > Metazoa > Chordata > Lepidosauria > Squamata > Homalopsidae > Myanophis > Myanophis thanlyinensis. The sequence goes on from JAEANM010005849.1 coordinate 3,246, forward strand.
CATAGATACCTTTGGAAAATCCCAGTCCTGCCTACATGTAGGACAAAGCTCCATTGGATGGATGGATGGATGGATGGATTTAAAGCATTAAAATTAACAAGCATCATCCCAGTTAATCCACCAGCGCTCTTCAAGCATAGCGCACCCCAAGCTAACTAACAGAACCATGTTTTCATGGTCTTCTGGAAGGCAGAAGGGTGGAGTCAGACCATACCTCCATATTCAAGGTGCTCCAAAGAACAGGGGGCCATGGCAGAAAAGGCTGGTCTTCTAGACCCCTCCAGCCGAAACTCCTTGACTTGATGTCCCTTCTGCCAAAATGAGTGGGGGCGGGCCAATCCCATTAGGCTGAGACGGTTCCTCAGATAACCTGGTCCCATTTGTTGCCGTTAGATCCTTCTGTACCCAGCAAAGTTAAGTATAGCCCTGGCCACCAAAATTCAATTCCCGTTCCTATTCCCCCTCCTACACACACACACACCACCCACACACCTGCCCCAATAAAGCATCAGACCCTTCAAGTTCTTCTCCTCTTCCCTGTTCCTGAAATCCCAAATATTTCTTCTTGCTCCGGCCATCCTGTTATATTGGCAATTTCTCAAATCAATAGCCTTCCACTTTGGAAGGAATACAGGATATCAAATCAAAATAAATCTCTTCGGGCCAGGACTTAGCCCGTGACTTGTCGGCGGCTGCCGTTTTGTTTTTTAATCCATTGGACTGTAAGAAACAAAGACAATATTTGACTTTTTGCACACAGCAAAGTGCAAAGAGTCTTGGCAAAACTGTGGATCAGGGAAATGAAAGAGAAAGGGGTCTGGAAATGAAAAAAAAAAAGATGAAGTCTTCAGAAAAAAAAAGGGAGGAAGTTGTTCCCTCCATATCCAGCCTTCTCCACCCTGGGGTGCTCCGCAAGAGTTGGCTTGCAATTTTCTGAAATTATTCCCAGGTTTGACACCGAGAATCAGGAGAGGCACTGAAGTCTGGTTTTATTATTTTCACCTATTTTTGCTCTTGCCAGGCAAATCTTTCTAGTTGGATCCAAGGAAAAGCATTTTTTTTTTCAAACTTGGCAACTTTTAAGACATGTGGACTTCAACTCCTGGAATTTCCCAGCCAGCCAGAATTCTGGTAGCTTGAAGTCCATGAATTTTCAGATGGCCAGATTTGAAAAAGAAAAAAATTAGGATCTTGGAGAGAAGTAAGGTAAAGGCAAATGTTCTCCTTGCATACATGTGCTAGTCATTCCCGCTTCTAGGGGGCACTGCTCATCTCCTTTTCTAAGCCAAAGAGCCGGCGCTGTCTGATAACGATTCCGTGGTCATGTGGCCAGCATGACTAAACGCCAAAGGTGCACGGAGTGCTGTTACCTTTCCACCAATGTACTACTTGCATTTTTTTACATGCTTTCGAACTAGGTTGGCAGAAGCTGGGGCAAGTAACGGGCGCTCACTCCATTACGTGGCGCTGGGGATTTGGATCTGGAGAGGAGTAGGAATGTCAAAATCATTACAACCCTAAGTGTACAGTTTCTGAGTGTGGCTCTTCCTTCTTTGTTTGCTTCAGCTGACATCTTAATTACTAGCACAACATCGCAGCCAGCCTCCAACCAGCCCCCCATCCAGCTATCGGAGGTGAACATCCCCCTTTCCCTTGGGGTGTGCCCTCTGGGGCCCGTGCCTCTCATTAAGGAGCAGCTCTACCAACAGGCCATGGAAGAGGCCGCCTGGCACCATATGCCTCACCCTTCTGATTCGGAAAGAATCCGGTAAGGGGGAATCCTGGAAAATAGATCATATCCTCTGAGAAAAGGGGGAAGGCGGCAGGAATAGATTTTGGAGGTCTTTGAAATTTCCAATGGTTGATGTAGTTTTTCAGATTTAGTACAGCATCTTCTCTCAATCAGCATGCCAGGTAGTCCATAACTTACAACCACCACCGACATCAGAATTTCTGTGGCTAAGCAAGGAGGTTTTTAAATGAGCTGCACGGCTGATTTTATGATCTTTTTTTTTTGCCGTGGTTGTTAAAACACTGCAGTTTTTAAGTGAAACATTGTGGTCGTTAAGCAATTTTTGGCTTGCCCCCATTGACTTCACTCATTGGAGCCAGCTGGAAGGGTCGCAAATAGTGATCGTGTGACCTGGGGGCATGGCAACAGAGGTGAAATTCAGCAGGTTCTCGCAGGTTCACCAGAACCTGTAATAGATTTTCTAAGCAGTTCGGAGAACCGGTTGTTAGAAGAAATCTCCTTTTGTTTTTTTCCACTTTACAGGGTTATTCCTGTAAGGAAGGCAGGAAAGAAACATTCCAGTGTTGTTTCTAGCCTAATCTTTATGGCCCTGCTTACAGAAACTGCCCCCTCAGTCACATAATGCCCCAAGCCACACCCACAGAACCAGTAGTAAAAGAATTTGAATTCCACCACTGCCCGGCAACCATTGTAAACACATGTGGGTTGCCAAGCGCCCAGAGTTTTGATCACATGATTGGGGGGGTGCTGGGGTGATTATAAGGCAAGAGCAGGTGGTAAATGGCTTTTCCCGTGTTGTCGTAACTTTGGGCTGGTCCTTCGCTGTCTCCAGGGCAGCCCTGCGGGCCAGATGTAAGTACCCCACAGGCCAGATCTGGCCCACGGGCCTTGAGTTTGACACCCCCCTGCTTTACAGTAGTGTGTATTTTTAAAAAATCCTGACTTTGCTAATGGCTTGTCCGGGGCACTACAAGAACTAATTTTGGCAGCAATTCAACTTTAGATGTGCAGGCCACGAGGCTTGTGAATCCGGAATTGGAGCCTTGTCAGGACTTTTGTTCCTGCACTTCCTGGACAAGCAAATGGGAAGGTTAAGCCCACCCTTACAGCGATCATGGTTGTGGGAATGTAAGCCATCGGGTTGGCTCTTTCAATTACAACCTTTGCTCAAGCATTCAGTCCTTGAGTCGGTGACTATATGTGACCCTCTCGCCACCCCGGCCTGCTTCTGAAACCGATCCAATATCACATGCGCATTCATGCAGTCGGGAAATGCTGACGAGCACATCAGGTAGACAGACTGGACGTAAAGTGAAGCTTGTTGCATCCTGGCTGCCATTAGAAGGCTTTGAACAAAGCCTTCCCTGGGATCGGCAGAGGGAGAGGTTGCAAATGACATGTATTAGAGGCAAGGAAAAAGTTGCAGGATCCTATCTGGGTTGGTCACCAGGACTAGAGATTTTGTCTTCCAAGCATTTTTGAACTCATGCTGGAGCCCATTTTCAGAGAACCTCTCTGTGCACTTCGGGCTGTTCTCTTTGTGGTATTTATATAGCGCCTGTTATGTGTAATTTTTCAGACATAGTGTTGATGGCTGGCTATTATTGGCTGCTATTGGCTGTTGTTTCTTTGTGCCGCAAAGCCCCTGCTTCCTAAGTACTTGATAAGCTGGGGGTAAAATCACTTGGAATCTGGTGGTTAGCTTCCTCCCTGTCTGTCCTACATAGTCACAGGGGCAATTCCATACAGAGGATCCGCTAAGCATTGCAAGAACGTAAGTGAGCAGTCAGACGAGGATGCTCAAATTCATCAGTAGCCTCACATTTTAATAAACAAGGAGATACATTCAATTTTGCGGCTACTAAGATTGTTGGTTGAGCAGGCACAAAAACAGCCAGGAAGCGATTGAAGCCTTGGAAATAGGGCTCTTGTCAATCAGCAGAATCCCCAGCTTATTATTTACCCCCAGCTTATCAAGAATTTAGGAGACGGGGGGGAGAGGGGGTGCTTGGCAGCACAAGGAAACAACAGCCAATAATAGCCATTTACACCTTCAATCTACATCTAAAAAGCTAAACACAACCATATAAATATCACACACAGAACAGCCCAAAGCACACAGAGAAGTTCCTTACGGACGGGCTCCAGCACGAGTCTAAAAGCTCAGAAGACTAAACCTCTGGTCCCAGTAACCGACCCGGAGTGGATCCTGCAACATCCTGGGACACGTATAGCCACCTTCATTCGTGAAGGAAAAGTGTGCTGTCAGTTGGACATTGGGGTAAATAAATAGACTGAATGTAGCTGGATTCTGTCTGACCACACTTCTGCTCTGCTTGGCCAATGCTTGTCAGGGCACCCAAGGGAGCAGATTTTTCAACAATCTTGCTTTGCTTGTTCCAGTCCCACAAAAATGTGTGCTGCCTCCCTGCTCACTCAAGTGTCGTGACCCAGAGTTTGAGAACTCCTTCAACTTGCCACACTTCTCATCATGAACACAAAGTGTTCCTCCTTGGGTCACTTCCTAAAACCTGGGTGGGTTGGCCTGTTTGTGAAGACTCACTCCTAATGTCTATGGAGATTCTCAGTCATCCAGGTCATGGTTGCCCCAAAAGGTGCTTTTTTAACTAGACTTTCTGGTTTGTTTTTTTTTCTTTGAGAGCTGAGCTGAGAAGCGAAACGTCTTCAAAGAAAAACCAGGAAGTCCAGTTGCCTCTTGGAAAAAAAGCACTTTTGGGACTCGCTCTGAATGTTGTGCATGAGAATTCAGGCCATTGCGGGAAGAGAGGGTGGGAATTGACCTTAACCACTTCAGGATGGAGACTTCAAGTGGCCATCAGTGGAGGAAGGATTGAGGCCGAATGTTGTTATTCCCAACACTTGTCTCGATGCAAGGGAGAGAACTCACAAAAATCTTGTGAATTCCCCAATTTTCTCCTCGTCTTATTTCTGTCTTTTCTGCTCTTCTTTTCCTTTCTCTTTCTTTCCTTTTCCATCCCACAGGCAATACCTGCCTCGGAATCCCTGTCCGACTCCTCCATACCACCACCAGATGCCTCCTCCACACTCCGACACGGTGGAATTCTACCAGCGCCTCTCCACGGAGACTCTTTTCTTCATCTTCTACTATCTGGAGGTATCAAGACAGCCCCCCCTCCCTCCGTCCCCTTTGCTAGTCGGAGAGGAATTGTGCTGCCTCTCGTCGCTGGGTCATGCCTGAGGACTACTTCGCGCCTGAGATGATCAGCGTCTCTTCTTGACCTGCAAAACCCCACAGCTCTGATCTGTTTTTTCCCCTCTCGCCTCACAGGGTACGAAGGCACAATACCTGGCAGCAAAGGCACTGAAGAAGCAATCGTGGCGCTTCCATACGAAGTACATGATGTGGTTTCAGCGGCACGAAGAACCCAAGACCATCACGGATGAGTTTGAGCAGGTGAGGGGGAAGGTGTAATGGAAGACGGGCCTGTCGGCGCAGTTTTTAACCTGTATTAGCAAGGACCAATGGTCCGTTCCTCATAGGACGAACACAACTGAACGTGTCCGTGTCTGTTTTGAGCAGAGCGCTTCACACAACACAATGGCATTTTGTGAGGGGAAACCGGCTTGTTCCAAGGACTTTAAACAGTTCTAAAGTCAAGTCACAGTCAAGTCTGGTTTGTTTGTTGTTGTTGTTCAACGCTCAGTAAATTGTATGTGCAGGTAGTGCTCGACTTGAACCTAGAATTACGATTGTAGGTTGTGCCAGTCATTAAGCAGGTCACCCTGTGACTATACATGACTTTACAGTCTTTTTTTTTTTTTGCAGTGGTCGTTAAGCGAACACTGCAGTCATTAGATGAATCCAGCATCCACAATGGGTGTTTTGTTTTGGTTTTTTTGACGGAATTACAGTCACCAGATTGCAGGCTATAAATATGGGAGGTTGCTGAGTGCCCAAAAGGCAATTGTGCGGGCCATCAGAACTCTGAATCTGAGTTGTAGGCCTGGGGAGGTCCGTTATAAATTTGAAGGGTCACTAAGCAACCAATTGTAAGCCAAGGACTATCTGTAAAAACAGTTAAAAAGCAAAAAAAAGACAACCCAGCTGTATTCAGATTAGCATCAGCCATGACCTTGTATTCATTGCAGCAATGTAGAATTTAGCTACCATACATGTCATAAGGGGCACTCTTTTTTAAAAAAAATCTGAAATCGAGGTTCATTATCCATTCTTCCTTGGTACTGACACAGCAAGGATAGGCCATAACTATTCCACTATTCCCTTGCGGAGCCCGAGGCACTGTTTTAAGGTCACGGTCACCTTTTCTGCACATGAAACGGTAGTTGCGCCTTCATTGGTGTTAAAGACGTCATGTTCCTTATAACTTTCATGGGCAGAATAGAGAACATGGTAGGGCGCTGGAGGAAGACAAAAGAAGAATTAACCAAATCAAGTTTCCGTTTGGAAAAACCTGGTGCCTTCTGCAGATACTTTTTTAGTTAACCACCGTATTTTTCAGACTATAAGACGCACCTTGATTTAGAAGAGGAAAACAAGAAAAAAAAGTTTTTCGCTTCCCTGTGCCCCATTTCCGGTCCTTTTCTGGTCTTTTTTTTTTTTTTTTTTTTTGCTTGTTTTTGGACCATTTGGGGGGCTTTTGGGTGCCTTTTTCCAGGTGCTAAGAAAAGGACCAGAAACGGGCTGGAAAAAGGCCTGAAAACGGGGGGAGGGGGAGGGGTGCGGAGGCCAAAAAATGGCCAGTGGGTATGGGTGGGCAGAACTTTGGCAATATTCGCTCTATAAAACGCACAGACACTTTCACCCACTTTGGGGAGACAAAAAGTGTGTCTTACAGTCTGAAAAATATGGTAACTCTTCTGTTAAGAATTAGAAGTTGCTTTCCTATAATATAATAAGCCTAGGCCCATGATGGCGAACCTATGGCCCGGGTGCCACAGATGGCACACAGAGCCATCTTGCTAGGTACACAAGCTGTCGGCCAACTTACCTCCAGCTGAGCATGCACATGCAACTGCGCATGCATGTGCGATTGCAGAGACCCAGCTGGTCTTTGGCCCTCCGCTGTGCATGTGCGTGATTGCAGCAGGAAATCCAGCTGGTCTTCAGAGTTCTCTTGCGTATGCACATGCGATTGCTCGTGTGCGTGAGTGCATGTGCACAGTGTTCATGAACTGCATGTGCAAAAGCATGCATGTGCAGATGGTGCAGTTGCACATGCAGCGCACATGGAGGAGACCCACACAAGTGCGAATGGCACACGCAAAGGGCATACTTTTCGGCACTCAGTAAGTAAAAGGTTCGCCACCACTGGCCTAGGCTATGCAAGTTCCACTGTGACTCCATGTACACATTTACGAATGAAGTGGTCCCAGTTGTCTCTGCTGCAGTCACCTGCATGGATGAATATTTGTAAATGCGGTAAATTCCTGACACACTAAATTACTCATATCTGCTTCACATTCCTTAAAGTCAAGAGGGAGGTCCTTTTGAGGCTGATGTCGTCCATCACTCCCCCAAAAAGTGACCATGCCATTTTCCCATCACTCAAAACAGAAACAGGATGCTTTTGAGTCTTCCACACCTCGTATGTCTGGTGTGCTACTTTCCCCCTCACCCAAAGGAAAGGCATGAAGGGACTGCTTCCTCCTAAATCGCCAGGGTGGATAAAAATCGATAATTTTAAAAATCGCAATTTAAAAAAAAAATTTAATCAGATTTTTTTATTATTTTTATCAAATTTGTTTTAATAAAATGCTTTTGGAGTAAAAAATCTATCTAAAGATAATGTTCTATTTAAGATACATTAATAGTTTAGTTTATTCAGCATGAAATGGAGCTTAGATTTGCATTGCATGAGGCTGTATGTTCTGCAATATTGGGACTGTCGGTGAGTCAACAGCGGGTCAGAGGAGAAACTGCTGTGGGACAGAGATGATAGTTGCTCTTTAAAAATTTACAAATCCACCCTGTAAATTACCAAAGATGTAAACTTCCTCTTAGGAGAGAAGAAACCGGGGCCCACTTAAAGCCACAGGATACCTGCTTTCACATGGGAGGGGCAAGTATCCTCTTGGCAAACAGAGTCCAGGGTTCCTTTAGTGCAGGGGTGGGCAATTATGGCTCCTTCATGACTTGTGGACTTCAACTCCCAGAATTCCTGAGCCAGCATCACGAGTCATGAAGGAGCCATAATTGCCCACCCCTGCTTTTTAGTGTACGAGTGAAATGGCGTTCAGTCAGGCAAAAGGTCACTAAACTATGTTGCATTTTCCCGTTTCTGCTCAGGGCACTTACATCTACTTCGACTACGAGAAATGGGGCCAGCGCAAAAAGGAGGGTTTCACCTTTGAATACCGCTACCTGGAAGACCGGGACCTGCAGTGATGCCCTGGGGCCAGCAGGGGGTGCCAAGTTTTCCTTCCAGAGACAGTTTGTGGCGCGGTGTTTGCTGGGGGCAACGGCAGCGGCAACGGAAGACCCATTTCTACCCCTCACCTCTCTTCATCTTCCTCCCCAGATCACAACCGGGGCGGGAGGCGGAGGGGAAGCAAGCCGCACGTTTAAAACAAAACAAAACAAAACTGCATGCAAGTTTTAAAAAAACAACCACCGGATGGAGGAGGAGGAGGAGGAGGGGCAGCGGCAAGGGCAGACTTCTCCTCTGCCTTTTCTTTGCTGTCTTCTGCCTGGGAAGAGGTCGTGTGTGTGTGTGTGTGTGTGGGGAAGCCCTTCCCGCGCACTGGGTGTTTGGGGTGCCAGAATGGAAATTAAACAGGAAAAAAAATAATAATTTTGAGAATCCCACCAAACAAGTGACTTTTACCCCGTTTCTCCATTTTATGTTGCGTGTGTTCTAAATAAGAGCATTTCAGCTCCGTCGTTATGGCAGCAAACGTGAACAATCCCACTTGGTCCTTTGGCCAGCCCCCTCCCCCAAATTTTTGGGGTGCAAATTCCATCTCCCTCCCCCCGGTTTGGCTATAGACACCCAAGTATGATCTCTTTGATACTATTGGATCCCATGAACCTTTGTGGTGACCGTTCTCTCTCACACACACACTCACACACCCCTCGTCCACTTGCCACTGCTGGAAGTGGTAAATTGGCAAGAATAATAATAATAATAGGATTTGCAAAATTGGGACGCGTCAACTCAGGTTAAGAAAAGGCTCCCAGTGACTGCGGAAATTCTGGGTGGATTGGCCCGTCAAGTTTTTGGCTGCCATAATTTTTTAACTTTTTTTTTTTTTTTGCTAGTTGTAGAGGACAACCCCCTCAAGGGCCATCTACCCATTGACAGGCCCTTCTAGTCCTCCTCATTTGGAAGGGTCCCTTTCCTGACTGGAACGATGACTTTTTTTTTTTTTAGGGATTCCTTCTCTTCCCATCCCCCAACGCTGCTTCTCTTTTCCAGCCTCCCAAAATGTTGCCACCGTAAATTTGATAAGAGCTTGTATTCTAATCTGCTGCTCCTCCCACAGGAAGACACCTCCTTTCTCCCCAATAAGACTTGCAATTTATTCCTAATTGGAAAGGGAGACATTTGGGAAAAATTTGGGATGGGGGGGGAGGTGGGACCGATCTCTCTTTCTCTCTCTCTCTCCCCTCAACCAGCCCCCTGAACTGGAGCATCCTGCCCCACGCCGCTGTTAAGATATTTTTTCGTAAGCCTATTTTCATTTTGGAAAATATTTATGAATAAATAGTTTTATATGAGTGCTCTTCTTCTGTTGTACGGGGGAAATGGGGGATGAAAACCACCAAACCTTTGTGGGAGAGGGGCGGGGAGAAAGGACTCCGTAATCTTTTGGGGATATGAACCGCGAGTCAAACAGTGACGCCGAATATATCCAAGCCCTGTTCTCCAGACTCCCTGGAAATACAGTCCTTAACTGACAAACCACACGTTTCCGTTGTTAAGCGAGACAACTGTGTTAGGTGAATTTTGGGGGGGGGGGGGGGGGGGGGGGGGGGGGGGGGGGGGGGGGGGGGGGGGG
>JAEANM010005850.1:0-12703 GCA_017656035.1 Myanophis thanlyinensis
TGGCTCAGGAATTCTGGGAGTTGAAGTCCACGAGTCATGAAGGAGCCATAATTGCCCACCCCTGTTCTAGTCCAACCCCGTGCTCAGGCATGATACCCTATACCACTTCAGGCAAATGGCTGTCCAATTAAAAATGTACAGGGTTGGAACATTCACAACTTCTGGAGGCAAGTCGTTCCACTGGTTAATTGTTCTAATTTTAATAAATAAACATTTAAACTAAATTTATTTTGAAGGAAACTGCTATTTTTTCCCCAATTAATGTCCCTATGCGCCTTCACAGCCCTATTAGATCAGCTCTCCATAACAGTCCCATTTTCTGATTAGATTACTAAGAGTAGATTAGTCTATAGAAACTACAGCTTTTCAAGGCAATCAGCTCAATTTAAGGCTGGTGGAAATAAGTTTTTAGCAAGTTTTCTTGGCTTTTTCAAGCCCAAAGGGGCCAGGAGTAAAGTAGTTCCAATGAGCTTCCAAGCCCAAAATGTAAAATGGGAAGAAAATGTTACCTGCACTTAGCAGTACACAAAAGCTAGAAATTAGGGTTTAATAAAGTTCATACAAAAGTTTACCACTGAAAATGAAGTTAATGGCTCAGTTGGTGAAATTATCTTGATTGAAGCAAAGCCTTTCTCTTGCTTTGTTTCTACATGGACACTACTTTTTGGACCTTTTGCTAGAAACCAAAAGAAATGCTCCATTAGTTGTAGGATTCAGGATTTGATGATTGGAAATGTTTATGATTATATAAATACGATGTATCATTGAATTTTAGATCAAATGCATTATAACTGTATTGAAGAAAGTTGAAAATCACCTTTCTTCTAGTTCTGTTTTCTTCCCCTTGCATCTTCTCCTAACCTTTTCCTTTTTTAAACATTTTCTTTTTGTAGAAATTTAATAAGGCATATTAAAAAATAATAATACTGAAAAGCTGGTCTGGTTCAAGCCCACCTTATCAATCAAAAAATACAGGAAAGGTTGGAAAGTGAGATAAAAGGCAATTGAGTCAACGAAGGCTTATCTTTACAGATCTGAACTAATAAAAACAAAAAACCCAAATAAACACTTTCCAAGCAGCAGGTCCCAGCAGGTCAACTATTTTAGCCTTTATCAGAAGCCAACATTTGCTACAAAGGTCAGTATCATTAAATAAAATACACAACCAATCACAAAAGGACAAGGTTGACCCAAGAGACAGAACTTTCTTTGAAATGTCTGGTTGGAGCTTTGCTGGCCTTCTCGCACTGTCTGTTATGACAATGTTTTGGACCAAACAACAATGTCAGCTAAAAGCATGGCAAGCAGGTAGCAGATGAATAATTTTAAAAGGAAACTAAAGGACATTGTTAATATAGTATTCCTAATGCATAGAGGAAGGGAACAGCAGCATTTGCTCATCAACATAAATTCTGGTCACTTTGAACTTTACACGTAGTCTAAATATGAATATCATACATCAAGAAAAAGGGAAGAAAATCCACCCCTCCTGTTTTCTTGGGCTAAATTAACCAACGTTTTAATACTCTTTTACCTACTTTTTTACCAGATAATAATAAGATATCATATCGCCATGCTTTTGTGATTAGCCAATAAATTTCAGTGAGAGGATCCTGGGGAACCTTGATGGTCATTACAAAAAAATGGTTTGGAGCTATGGGCATCTCAACAATGATAGTGAAAAATGTATTTCCCCACAATAATTCAATCATTGCACTGCAGAACTAGGTGAGGTTCTGTTCTAACTAATGTCAATAATCTCTTCGCCCAACTGAGTAAATGAAACCTATTCCATTCTCATTGGAGAAGAGGGTTTTTTCTTTTCCAAAGAACTTGGTTTTTTTTAAGAAAGTTTGGTCAGTTACACTTCATTTACTCTCCCTTAAAACTTTTATGAGATCCTAACTCCTATGTTTTCACAGGCTCATATCTGTCATATAGCTGGGCAAACCACCACTTGCAAGTAGCCTTGGGGAAAGGGGTGTGTGTGGAAATTGTGCCCGAATGATGCAGCAATGTGTTTTTTAAAGCATGGCTGTGCCACTTCTGTGCCACAGTTTTGACTGATTATTATCAACTTTTAGCAGCCAAATAGACATTCTCTACGACAATCTGTCCCTAATATAGTGTTCAGATATTCCAATGGTGTACTCATAGCTTCTTTAACTGAGACTATCTATCTTGCTCTTGGTCATCCTTTTCTTTCTTTCCATCCAGCATTAGAGCCTTTTCTAGAGTTAGGTTTTTGCTTAATGTATCAAAGCCACACAAGTTACCTGACTGTAAATCAGGGAACATATCTCTATGTGCATAATGTTCTTACATTCATCACTCCTACATCTATTACCTCTTTGATATTAAACATTTGAAACAATGGAATGCAGATGGATTCCCCACTACTACATTCATGTCAGTAGCACCAAAGCACTTCCAGGTTAAAAGGATTGAATGGTGACATCACTGATGCCCAGGAGATATCCAGTTGGGAGCTCCTTTCATGTTCCCACTAAGTTGCCCAGCAAAGTGGTACCCATCTATCTACTCATGGTCATCCACTTTTGAACTGCTGGATGGGCAGGAGATAGAGTGTGGAATGACTCACCCTGTCCATGTCAGCAATCTGGCTCAAACTGATGATTGTCAGCCTGATGATTGTCAGCCCATTGTCCTAAGCTCGTGAATCACCAGTCTCCTTTGGTGGACTATCTGAAGATCCAGGAGTCAACTTTAATGTTGAACTGAATTCAGAATTGGTGTAACATGAATTACTTTCCAGGCCCAAGAATTCCATTAAAGAGACTTGGTGCGCCAGAGAGACTCTCTCAATTCAACTACTTTTGAATTAGGGGAAGGGAGATAAAGTTTGCAAAAAAAAAAATATAGGTTGCTTTAAACTATAAACCAATGCAATAAATAATAAAGTTTTCTGAAATTCTAAAACATCACCTATCATAACAACAGACTAGGCAACTACACTGAAAAAATACAAAAAGTTAACTCGTCAAGTAGTAGTTAGAAAGTGCAATGGTGCAGAGGATTGGTCTCTGGTAGAAAATTATTTGGGACCAGCACTTATCACATTAAGCATAGCAGAAAGAAGACTGGATGGAGAAATTTAGAATTCAGTTTTTATTTGGCTGCTGTGGACCAGGCTGCTTTATTTAGATTGATTTGCTTTGTGCAAGGTAGTTACTTACCATGACACAGGATCTCCTCAACTTGTTTCAAGTTGGGTAGGATTGACTCCTCCCATAATCAGATGGATTGAAACTGGGTTGCCTCTGGACTCTCAGAAGAGATACACTGATTCACTTTCACATAGATCAAAACTCTGATGAAATAAAGCAAACTCCACTCACCCTGTCATTTAAGATGCTTGCCCGATGAAACTACCATAAGAAATTTCCTAATCTGGAATGGAACATTTTAATCCATTTTTGCGAGCTATAGTAATACCCACATTTGATTTGTAAAAAACATTGTTTTATTTTAGTGGTGTTCTTCCTAACACAAAAGCATCTTGAAGTGCCAAAAATGTCAGCAAAACGAAACCTTCTCTTGCAAAGGTCTGGCCCAGCTCTTTAAGGATTAAAATAAACCATCCCCTCTCCTCTCCTGCACTAATTATGACAAAGTTTAAAAGTTTATGATAGCAATTGAAAATCTTTATCACCCCAAGAACAGATGGCTGATAAGGCAGTTTTGGCTGACCTGTCCAATGAAGTCACCGAGACTCCTTATCTTCCAGAATTTTAATTGTCTTTCCAGAAACTGTGTAATTGGATATTGAATAACATTAGCATGTTTAATATCCAGTGAATTCGAAATGGCTTTTTTTTTTGCTAGTTTATATTCCCATACAAACTTTGTTATGACAAGCTGAGTTACAATTATGGCTGACATAATCAATGAAAACTGCCTGGGAGAATATATTTACTTTTCTAACTGGGATTCTTTATTTTTTTTCTTTTTCTTTCTTTCCTTTCTCTCTCCCTTCTTCCTTCCTTTGTTCCTTTTTCATTATAGGATGAAGCAAAGTACGACTTCAAAGTACTACATTACATATTTATTTATTAATTGATCAAATATATACATTGCCCATCTCAATGAATCAATAACTTTGGATGATTTATAGTAAAATAGATTATAAAAACCATACAAAAAGTCCAAAATAGCCTCTACAAGGAACCAGTCACACCTGTGCTGCTTATCAGTATTTGATCACCAACTAGTTGGCTGAGCCAGGTCTTAACATTGTTCCAAAAGGTCAAAAGAGACCAACCTCACTTCCAGAGGTAGGATGTTCCACAGCATGGGACCATCAGTGGCAGAGAAGGCTCTCTTCCTAGATACCACCAATCAAAATTCTTTAGTCAAAGGGGTCTACACCATGTCCTTCCTGACCGACCAAGTGGGGTGAATCAATGTAAGAGGGATAAGACAGATCATCAACTTTGGGTCATTTTGGTCTCAGAAAACAACTAAAGCACTGTAATTCTGATAAGTAGATCGCCTATCAAAAAAAGGAAACATCCCAAAATACATCTATCGTTTAAAGTAAAACTTCTCACGTTAAAATCTTTAGGTATCAGCAAAATGTAAAAATATACTGATGATTAAATTTATTGATAGTGATGTTGAGTATTTAAAGCAGGTTATTATTATTATTATTGGTTGATTGTACTTACTAAATTATTTTGGACTCCTACCTCATGTAGTATTAGAAAAATAATAGCTACTGATTGCTAGAAAATGAAATTATTTTTTGATGTAATTTAAATTATTTATCCAATTTGCAGATTTATGATTTACATTTAAAAAAAAACACCGGATAATATAAAAACAGGCCTATATTGAAAAACAATGTTTCTAATATTAATGTATTATGTTAAAGATGAACAGAAGTATATTAAGGCTACATTAATGCTTCATTTTGGAATGATAAATTTTAGAATAGTACCTAGCCCTAAATATTTCCCTCATGCTACTGTAATGGTTCTGATTTTGTTTAATTACCACAGAATTTCATAATTGCTTATATTTACACACACACACAGAGGTTATGTGTGTGTGTATAAATTTATAAATATATTTATATATATATAAATACACACACAAATACTATATATGTGTAATAAATATATACATACTATAATATGCATCATCATTGCAAAAACTTCATAACTGATTCTTTGAAAAATAAATATCCAATTCTTTAAATAGCAACTGAAAACAAAATTTGGGAAGATTAAGAAAGATCACCTTCCTCACATCATTTAACAAGGTATATTAACTTTTTTTAAAAATGTGCAATAAACCTGGTAAAAATTATCACTGACAAGAAATAATAACAAAAGCAAATATTGTTTATGTGTGGTGAACATTTTCCAACCAAGCTTTCAAAGAAAAGACCAGGAAACAAAATAAATATATAATCTAGTTTTAAGATCAGATCAGTAAACTGAGGCAAAATTGGACACCTTGAAGGATGACAAGACATCTGATTTTCCTAATTGCCCAAAAATGAAAGAGAAAGGCATATGGTGGAAGGAGAACCTGAATTAAATCATCTGGGTGAATGGTGGTTGTAGTTTGATTACATATAAGCCCTTCATAAACAATCCTTCTGTAAAACTGATAACTGATCAAGTTTTAGAGTTCGGGTTAATATCTGTGAAGATATTTCCAAGACAAACATAGTTTTTATATATAAACACACACTCTCTCACACACACAATGTGCCATCATATCACTGTCAATTCTTAGTGAGTCTACTTCTCCATGACTATCTGTCCTTAACTTGGTCCTTCAGATGCACACATTACCACTTTAATTGACGCTCCACCCCTCTACTGGTTCTTTGCATAATGCGTTCAAAATAGGATAATTTGAGCCTGGTCATTTGTGCTGAGTTCATTTTGAATACATCTTCTTAACTGTAGAGCGGCATAGGCAGAACACAGTGGAAAATAACATTGTTTAATATCTTATCATTTCATATGACACAACAATATGAATAACACTGTATTTTTTCTTATTTTTGGAACAGGACATATTTTGAAATAAAACATTTTATTGTTCACAAACCTAGTCTGGGAACACAAAATTCTTCAGAAATCTCATGTTCTTAAAAAAAATCATTTTTAAATTTTATGAATACAGCTTTCCCTCTCAAAATGGAGATAAAACATATTAAATAAAAAAAAACACACATACAAAAGCAAACATGATTTCATTTAGTTTCATGAAACCAGGATGGGGTTTTTTATAGGCCATGGTTAAAGTTAAGCAAATATACTACTGTTTCCTTCCCCCCTTATTTTCTCATGTCTTCTGAATCCAGATCTTTTTCCTGATGTTCTCGTTCCCACCTCATTTCTTTAAGCTCTTGCCGGTACTTCCGTTCAATGAACCGTTTTTGATGGGCCATCTGAGGAAAATTATCTGAGACAAGAAGAAATATTTCATATCAGTAAAAGCCAGCCAATGACATGATCTTGCCACTATCAAATATAACATCCAGCTGTTATTATTGTATTACCAAGTCAAGATAAAGAGCACTTGTCACACATATTGGTTTGGTTGTAACCCCCTATTTACTTTGAAGCAGCCTAGTGATTTATGTGAATAAGATTTATCACATTTGTTAGCAATCAGGGCATGATTTAAATGGAATAATATAAGACACAGTGTGATAATAAATGCTGGGATTCGGTTGAGATGACACCACAAAGCTATGAAGTATTTAACTGTATTTTCTACTTTATGAAAGTTTCCACAGAGATCCATTTAGGCTGATGACTGCTTAGAGATCATTTTAGGAATGCAAGAAGATGAGTGATCCTCATGTTCCATAAAATACTTGTTCAGCAACCTTCTACCCTAAAACATGTCAGCAGGAAGGCTGGAAAGATCCTTATTATGATGATAAAATTCTACCATAAAACATAGATTATTAACAGATTATGCTGAGAAGTCCTGAAAAATCCTATCATTCTTCATCAAAGATGAGAAGAGGCCCATCTGGAGCTAATCAAGCCAATTTTCCTCCATTAACTACTATAACAAACATGTGTGTGTGAGAAACAGAGACAGAGAAGCGATTAGCCTCCTAAAGACCAAAGCACCCAATCTAGAAGCCAAAATCAGTTAACACAACTTAGGAAAAGTGCTGCAAAATAAGGCGTATAAACATATCAACAATGGTGGTGCCAGATGGAAGGTCAATGCACAAAAGTGTTTCCCAGGTTGAATTCTGTGCCAGAGAACAAATTGCCATGTGTGATAGATGAGCTTGTGCTGATGCCGAAACAGCTGGTGTCCTTGGGAACAGGAGACACGACACAGCACCACCTGGGAAATGCAGCTGAAGCAAAAGGTGAAGCAAGAGCTTCGGAAAGCAGAGCTTTGACGGGGTTTTTGAACTCAAGAGTATCCTAGTAAGTAAATCACTTCTCTGAAGCAATGTGACATTTTGCAGGTGAGAGAAACCATGAGGGACAGATATCTCCCAGTGGGGAAGTGTCAGAAGTCTTTCTTCCAAGAGTGGACGATGCTTTTAACAGTTCAGATTTCACCCCAATGAACAAAGGCATTTATGTAGAAACTGTGCAAAAAGTTATCTTTACGGCTTATTTTGCACCACCTTTGTTGAGTTGGATTAACTGATTTTGTGCCCCCCCCCCAAAAAAGATGTTTTGGCCAATTGGTTTACAATGGAAAACAATGTCTGGAGAGGTCTTATCTTCTGAATTTTCTACAGAATCACCTAGAAACCTTGATCACTCTTCAACACTTCTCTATTGTTTGATATGTTTTAGCCATAAAACACCCTGGCTAAGAATCACAGCAGTAGAGACTTAATGTAGCCAGCCAACATAAAAAAACTTGTTTGTCATGAGAATCCCTGATCTGGCTTTGAAAATAAATATATGAGCTAAATTAAAGACAAGAAGTATGGCGTCTTTTTCTTCACTAAGCCCTGCCTTTGGCCTTTAAGGGAGGGACCCTGCTCAAATTAGGAAATGATGTGATTTCATGCATATTTATTGTTAGTATTACTGCCCTTAGAGATCAAGCAACTGGCATTGCAGGGATTTCATGACTGCAACTGTATTGTTGGACGGTATAATAACAGCATCTTGAAAGCTTGTCCAAATTTCTTTCTGTTCCAACATATAGAAAAGGAGAGTGTAGTAAAGAAAATCAAGGCAGGATTAATGTGAGTTTCCTTCATTTGCTTCAATCTCTGGATTGTGTAATCTCTTCTCCAGGTCCCTTCTAAATGGCTTATTCCTTCCTTCCTCAAGGTCAGCTCTAAATTCCTTTACACTGAAAAATGCCCACGGTTAGGAACAGCTTTTTAAGGGGCTCCAGGATCAGCCTACAAGAGGGATCCTCAACCCCAGGTCCATGGATTGGTACCGGTCTGTGGCGTGTTGAGAACTTGCAAGCATGTGCAAGTTGTAGGTTGCCTGTGTGAAGCCATCCTCTGCAGTGTTGGCCTGTGGAAGACAATTCTTCTTCTGAAACTGGGCCCTGAAGCCAGAAAAGTTGGGGACCCCTGGCCACAAGACTAGAGGCACTTCTGGCTCAGAGATTTCGGATTCTGTACCCATGTTATAGATCAGCGTTTTTCAACTTTGGCCACTTTGACCTATCATGCTGGCTAGGGAATTCTGGGAATCAAAAGTCCACACATCTTAAAATGGGCCAGGATGAGAAACACTGCTACAGGGAAAGAACTGTAGCATGATTTAAAGGTTCTGTCCCAGCCCTCCATATCTTCCACATTCATACCAGAAAGCAAATGATTAACAGAGAACAAAAGTAAAAATGAAAATCTCTCAGAAGCACATATTCAATGAAAGAAAAGCCAAGCCTTTAAAATGTGGGCCAAAGATTACAAGCTGGCTGATGGACAAGCTCAGCTCCGATGGATAAAGCTGTGCTTCAATAAATAAAGACAGAGCAACCTCTGTCAGAGGTTTCAATAAGATGGAGAGTTACATAGGGTTGTAATACAAAGATTTAGGTCCCCATTTGGCAGTAGCTTGTGAGTTTTGCCATCAGTCTTACAAGGTGAGCACCCTGCCCCTATCTAACAAAATAGCGACTTTATTTTAATCACTATACCTAGATCATCAATGTCAAGGGAATATTTGCAGGCCTGAATTTAAGCATGAGCTTAAGTGCTTTGCTGGACCCAAGCCAGAGAGCTCTTGTACTTTACTTGACTGAGTCCCTGGCTATTGGATCTGAAATATGAATGCTTCCAAGGGATTATGATGATAAGAGGAGAAAGCTAGACATAAAAGTTGTGCAGAATAGCAAGCAAGCAAATATTTTCCCTCTATCTCAGCTTTCACCAAAATATAAGCCCACTTCAAATGGCTCATCTTCTGCAAGTGACATTTCTCAATGGGGGAGGGGGGTTATTTAGAAACAGAGTCTTTGATTCTTTCCCATAATGCCCTCGTTCTCTATGCAGGCACAGTATGTACTGTAGGTAGCCAGTGTCGACATCCATGGCCCCCTCAGGCTGAAGCCAACAACTATCCCCTTCTTCCCAAGCAATCCTCTGCAGATGTTTGCTCCTCTTACTTTTTCAAACAAGATTTCATGAGAGCAGCCTGGGGCAGTGGTGCAGGAGATCCAAGTTGCTGCTCAACTGCTGTGATAAATTATCACAAATGCTGGGCAATCTGTAACGAGGCTGTTTGAAAATGGCCCTGAGGGAGAGGAGGGGGGCTGCAGCCTTAGACAACGATCAGACAAGAGGTATCTCAGTCCACATAAAAACAAGGAAGGAGAAAGTTTTCCCCGGAATCTCGGGTGGGATTCTCCCTTGTTCTCTGAAAAGCAAAAGCAAGGACTTTCACACTTGCAAGATTCTTTTTCTATCATCTTCAAATAAAGGAAGCGCTTTCATTTTTGCTTTGGAAGATCTTGAAGGGCAGGCGCAATCTGAGTGAGCGGCAATCAAATCCCGACCTGTTATAAAAGTAGGAGTCGGTACAGGAAGTCTTCAACTTGCAACAACTTCATTTAGTGATCGTTCAAAGTTATAACGGCATTGAAAAAAGTGACCCATGACTATTTTCGCAAGCACTGCCGCATCCCCAAGGTCATGGGGTCAAAATTGAGATGCTTGGCAACTGGTTCGTATTTATGATAGTTTGCAGCGTTCTGGGGTCGTGTGATCAACTTTCACGACCGTCTGGCAAGCCAAGTCAATGGGGAAGCCTGGTTCACTTAACAACCATGTTGCTAACTTAACAACTGTGCTGATTCACTTAATAACTGCTGCAATAAAGGCCGTAAAATGGGACAAAACTCGCTTAAAACATTCTTAGCAACAGAAATTTTGGGCTCAATTGTGGTTGTAAATCGAGGACTACCCGTATCTTGAGAATGTTACACAGGTGAATAAAGTCCGTGAGCCTGGAGATCAATGCCAACTGGCAGATCTTTGCCTAAAAACCAACATGACTTCAGAGATAATAGAATGTAAAAATAGTTTATTCTACTAGTCAATAAATTGTTTAACTAACAGGGAATGATAATAGGAAACAATGCTGGGGCAACATATTCATGTGATGACCTGGGCGTGGCACTAAGGTATCACAGCCAGACAATTGGTATAAGTCCCTTTATTAACACTAACTTTGCCCCCACTGTCCCATTTCTCTTCAGTCTGGAGTAAAATTCTCCCCCAAACCTGTAGCAGCTTCTTGCTGTTAATTTCCAATCCAACACGGCAGGCAGAATGTCTGCAACTAATGATTCCAACAAGCCAAGGGAATGAGTCTCACCAATGAGGAATCTTCACACGAATTGCAGCCAAATCAGAGAAGTACACGAGAGCATGGCAATAAATCAAATGGTCAGGAAGGAAGCCAGGAATGTCGGACACTATGAACTAGAGAATCTCAGCGTTTGTTCCCGACAAACGCTCCACCCACTTGCTTTTCCTTTTAAACTTCCTGCTCAGGTGTTCCCTGTGAAGGGACATGGGCCTCCTCTCCTCCCTCGTAAACCACTCAACCCATGTTGCTCTCTTTCGTTTTTCCCTGTGTGCCCTAGGATGAGGAGGGGGTGGGCCTTGGTCCTAATCTGAGCCCTCTCTTTCCTGTTCTACCTCTCTCCTGCTTGGTCCAGCCCGACTGTGCCCTTCCCCTGCCTCCTCCACAGCCAAAGGAGACACTCTTCCCCTCTCTCTCAGCTGTTCATCCTCTGCCTCGGATTCAGAACCCGACATGTGCATGACAATTCACTTATTCACTTTAACCTTCCCTCCATTGCACACAATGCCTACAACTCCTCCCCAGAACTACTCTTTAGTAATTTCCAAGAAACCCACTTACATTTTTCCAGGGCATCCATTGCTGCACACATCTCTGCTTGCTGAATGCTGTAAAAATAAATAAATAAATTATGACAAATGTAATTCAGAAGCAAGTTACAGCTTCCCAGAACTGCTGTGCAGTAACTAATTTTTCAAATAATTACTGGCAGTTGTTACCATAAAAACCTCTTCCAGTCCCCCAACCCCACTCTATATACATTTTCGGTTTTGCAGAGAGTTATCTTAAAAACAAAGATCCATACTCTTAAAAAATCACCCTTCAAAATTCTTTGGTGATTTGTTTTAACAAAGCAATTAAAAGTCAATTAAACAAACAGACAAAAAAAAAACCATCTCCAGCAGCAAAAATGGATAGCAACATTACAGTCCATTTCTTCCCAAACCACCTTATTTTATTAGGGATTGTTTTAAAGTTATTCTTAACATTAGTATGCTTTGTGCAAAGTCGAGGAAAAGTGAAAAAACCCTTTAAATGTTATTTATTCTGCAGATAGCACTTGGCATTTACTGTGTAGAGAACTTTAAAATGTTTTTCCCATTCTTTCTTACTGAAATCATTTTTCCATAAAATGGACAATCAGGTTAGAAGATACTAATTGGTTTATAGTTAGACTGAGCTGTCACTGAATCCAGATTTAGCTGGGTCTTGACACCAAGCTGGAGAAGGCAACAGTATGCTAGAAGTAAACCAAGACTGTGCACTCAGTTCCAGCTTATCAATTTGCTGCATTTTAAAAAAAGAACTTGTGGATATTAGAGTATCTTTCCAAGCATTAAACAGGGTGACTCTTCTCCAGTTTTCCACATATTACTCCCTCACTGGACACTGTCTTGTGTCCCACCACTCCCCAATGAAAATTCTTTCTCTCCTTAAAAATCATTCTTTTTGATATGCTCCCAAACACAATTTCAAGAGATTTTAAAAAATGGAGTTTAGGACTTTAAAAAAAATGATAATAATGCACTAAAATATTTGACAGAATAAAAGGGTAGTTACTGGCACATTATCTCTTGACCTTCTGGCACTAAGCAAAGTCACCAGAAAGAATATTTTATGGACTGAAAAGTTTCTCCAAGGAACAACAATAACTGAAACTCAGTATTGTGTCATGTTGTTGCTTTATGCCACTAATAGGCACATTTCTCCACTCTGACCTTGGATACCTGAAATGAGAATCAATATGCCTGTGAATCTTACGATTGTTTTGATCCCAGGTTAAGATGAACAAAAGACGTTTTCTAAAATTCACTTTTTAGGAGTCCTATTTAATATGTCAGTGAACATCATATAGCTCTCTTTACCCACTTTAGATAGATAGATAGATAGATAGATAG
>JAEANM010005851.1:3122-19153 GCA_017656035.1 Myanophis thanlyinensis
AGAGAGAGAGAGAGAGAGAGTAAATCTGTCTTTTGTTATGCAATCATTTTTCTAACTAGCAATTTCTAGTGCTGCAATTAAAATTCAGATTGAGGAAGAGATCTTAGGGAGGCTTTTCCTAAGATCTTTTTCAGGAAGCCAAGTGGCTTAGGGAGAATGTGGGACAATGTCCAGATGTGTAATTGAATTTCCTTCCTTCCCACAAAGTCACACTCACAACTCCCCACTTGAGAGATGAAAATTATCCGTCAAATCAAGCAAAAACAAAAAAAGGGATCCAGTTTTGCAAAGAAATTAGAGGAAATTGTAGGCAACAAATCCTGGCTATTGATCATCAAAGTATTGTTTCCCTTAGGTTTTTCCTCTTCCTGCCTGCTGTAGTGTCTTCTGGAACTTATACAGTAGTATTACACTAAAAATACTTTTTTTTCTTTTCTAAAAATACTAAGAAGGAAGGAGCTGGGAGATAGAATTTCATTTTCTCTTTTTTTCAGAATTCAGGACATGCAAAGATTTCAGTTACAGGAAAGCAGATTCCGACTGAACATTTTTTAAAAAATATAAAAATAAGAGCAGGAATTAATTATACAGATGGGTGGTAGACTTTTTTTGGATGCATTAGTAGAGTCTTGATTGATGATTCTCAAAATTAGCAGTTTTAAGATGTGTGGACCAACTCCCAGAATTTCCTAGATGTTGGCTGAGGATTTCTGGGAGTTGAAGTCCACACATCTTAAAATTGGGAAATATTGGTCTAGATTAGGGGTGTTAAACTCATGGCCAGAGGGCTGGATGTATCATGCACTGGCCACGTCCATGCCCAGTTTAGCAAAGGGGAAAAATTTGTGATACATATGTCATGTGACATGAGTTTGACACCCCTGCTCTAGATAATCATCTGTCTGCTCTTTAGTAATATAGAATATGTGTGTGAGTGTGTGTATGTGAAAGAATGAGAGTGTGTAAAGCTAACTATGTATGTATATATTTCAGCATAAGGAGGGAAATCAAAAAGCTTTGTGCATGGACGTTAAGATGAAGGCTTAGTAACTATGGTCATTAACTACTACCATATCCTATCCTCATTAACTACTGCAGGTATCATTATGGCATCTGATGGTTTTCATCAGTGTATGGAACCTCCAAAGAACCAGCAATGTAATAACAGATTGTCTGTCCCAAGCTCCAGGGACATTTCAAATATACTGTTATTTTGTAATTTCAAAAAAAATCATTGAAAAGTTATTTTATTAGTATTCCCTTTTTACTCAAGGAAGTAAGCCAAGCACTCAGTCTTCCAATATTATCCCCCCCCCATAAGATAGTTTGGATGAGAGGGAGTAACTGGCACCAACACTTAACAACGTTCTAGAGTGGAGATTTGGGTTTCCCAGTCATATACCATCTTGGTACCGAGAAAATGGAGTAACACCAGGGACTGGTTATACTGTATCTGTGAGCCATATCCACATTAGGAGAAGGTATCTGATGTGACAACGGAGAAGTGAAAACAGAAGGCTAAGCTTGGTGCAGATTGCTATTATTCTTAATCAGTATTTGAAATGTAGAAATAATGCAATCATGTTCAGAATTCTAATTAGGGCTAATGAAGAATAATGGGATTGTAAGTGTTGCTTCTATATGTCTACAGGAAACCAAATGCATAGCTATTTCATTTGCATAAAAAGTGGCATTCTGGTCTACAAGGCAGATATTCTTTTATACACTAGAAGATTTATAATGGGTATAATATATTGCCCAATTTAAATTATCAGAAACTGGAAAAAAAACTGGGAGGATTCCTGGTTGGAAAAGTCTTCTGTTGGTGGCAATCAAGTATATATCTGCAGCCTTTGATTTATGTGTGGCTGAAATTGATCTAATCTGGAAATGTTAGTTTATGATGTTTGTATCAGTTTGTCGTTCACTAAAACTGAGCTTTAAATAGTAAACCCTGCTTTTATTATTTGGCTGATCAAATACTGCATAAGGTTCTAATAAAAGAATAAGAAATGTGCAAAGATTTTAAATTCAGCGATGCGTTTTATATAATGCATTATTTTTGCATGTAAACCCCCAATTCAGTCTTTTATATTTTACTTTGTTTTCCTCTCTTCCAAAGAGCAGGAGGAGGAGGCAGCAGGGGCACATATTCACCATGGCTGGCATAGAATTCAAAGGATGGTGCCCAAGTTGTTGTAGATCTACAAATGTATTACAATAAATAGTAAAATCAAATATGGTGACTCTTTCAGAACACATGACAGAGTCAGTAAAAGTCACCGTTCTTTTGAAAAATTAACCCAGATGTCCGAATAGGCTGTTTTGCCATCTTAATTTTGCTTCCTATTTTTATGTAAATTGTTAAATGGTTTTGATTTTGCATCTTATATTGTTTATTTATTTATATAGCCCAGTGTTTCTCAACCTTGGCGACTCTAACATGTTTGGACTTCAACTCCCAGAATTCTGGGTGTTGAAGTCCAAACATCTTAGAGTCGCCAAGGTTGAGAAACACTGCTGTAGCCTCATTAATTGATGGTACATATTTTTCTCAAGACAGTTATCTGTAAGGAGTTATGATTTGTCACATAGTCAGCCAGGTGTTTAACCTGGATTTGTCCTTTTTATCTACTATTGAGTCCTTTCCAAAGACCTGAGACAGGCAGATATTGTTATTTAACATGCTAAATGTAAATAGCTATCTGCCACCCTTGAATGCCTCTCCTAATGTTAGCAAGCCCATATTTTTTATTTCCAACAATCTATTCCATTTTGCAGTGCTTCATTATTTTTTTCTGTAAACATTCTAATGTTTTTATGGACACCAGTTGTTTCCAAACATTTGATGATCCAACAATGTGGTAATGAATCAGACAAGTTTTTATGGTCAACCCACGCCATATGTAAATTGGTTTTTCAGCTTTGCAATTCTCTAGAACTATTTTGTCAATCAGAAATTGATCTTTTGTACCTTTTCCTTTTGTTTTCTTTCTGTTCTACTGGGAAGTTGTTATTTCCTTCTAAATGAACTTGGCTGTTGTCTGCTATTAGGCCTGTGAGTAATTTAAACATTGTAGGCAAACAAGTTATCAGCCTTTAGTTTCCTGGTGTTGCCCTTCCCTGAAACTTTTTGAATCAGACAGGTATTTCCAGTTATTAACTGGTCAGAATATGCAGTGGTGCAGTACAGTGGTGGAATTCAAATTTTTTTACTACCGGTTCTGTGGTCGTGGCTTGGTGTGCGTGGCTGGGGGGGTCATGTGACTGGGTGAGCAGTTTTTGTAAGCAGAGCAATAAAGGTTAGGCTAGAAACAACACGATAATATTTTTTTTCTGCCTTCCTTATAGGATTAACCCTGTAAAGTGGGAACAAACAAAAGATTTTTTCTAACAACTGGTTCTCCAAACTGCTTAGAAAATTTACTACTGGTTCTAGCGAACCTCCTAGAACCTGCTGAAATTCACCTCTGGTGCAGTAGTTTAATGATGCTGGAACATCTGGGCAGAAATGGTTGACACTCTGGTGTATCAAGACTGGCTTCGTGAATGGAGTGAGCTCCCATCACTCATTCCCTAGCTCCTGCCTACCTGCAGTCAGAAAGCATGCAATGTTGTGAGTAGATAAATGGGTACCACTTTTGTGGGGAAAACCTAACTGCATTTGTATATGTATGGAGAGTGGACACACCGGTGCCGGACCTGTCAGTTATGTAGTAGTTCTGGATTTCAGAAACAGCTAAGGTGATTTTTTTTAAGAATCAGATCCAATATCTAACAAGACTGGATTTATTTGTATGTTTCTCAGTTATTTATAAGATTCACAATCACAATCCAGAAATATAATACATCAGGTCTACATCAGTAGCTTCCTTAAGCCGTCAGCGGTCAGCAGATATATTGGAAGTCTACTCAGGGAACAAATCTTAAAGATTCCTTGAATGTGGCTGAGATCCAGATCTTGTTTGATACTACATTGGTTTTTGTGAGTACCTGCGCTCGCTGCGCTCACTAAGCCAACTCCATCTGAACCTATAGCAAGAACCCTCTCATAGATGGAACTAAACTTGCAGATTTCTTGTGTAAAACAGAATCTGGCACATTTCTAGAATTATACAAAAAATTATACAGTATATCTCACTGAACTCAAGAAAGTTTATAAACATAGTACAGTAAATTAAAAAAAAACACAGGTTCAGCATGCTGACACACTGTACATATGAATCACAAAATGTTTGTACATGGCAAAAGATTATAATGAAATGTTTGTACATGGCAAAAAATTACAATGTCTTCCATTTTCATATCTTATTTCAGAAACTGGATGTATATTGGAACTTGCTAAGATCTGGATAGCAACATTTTCTATATTTCCAGAGGCCCTAGAAATTAATCTAATTCTAGAGTAAGATATAGCTACCAATGGGAAGTCAACAAGCAAGAATCACATCCCTGGCATCTTGTAGTTTGTGGACTTTGGTATGTTTAGAGCTCTTTGACTTCCATGGGAAGTGTTTTTAATGACCAATTATCATTCATGCATACCCTTAAGTTTCCTTTGCAGTTCCATGAGAAGGAAACAATGGAAGATGAATAGAAAAATTGGCTCTGATTGACCAAAAAGGATTAGACATTTTGAAGCCTTCTGAAACACAGCAGTCTCCTGCTGCAATATCTTGTTATGTGCCACCTTCATTGCTCTGACAGCATGAAAGATGCTTGGTTTTATTCCTGCTACTGTTGCTATTCATCATCTTCTTGTAAAGCCAAAACCTTGTACTTGTTCCTCACTGGTTTAATACCTCTTTGGCAGTGAGCGTTCTCTAGTCAGGTAGTCAAACATACCTCACTTGAAGAAATTGTGGGAGCTATTTAACAGTGCCTATTTTGCTTTGGATCATTATCAGCAAAATAAGAGCACAATCAAGAAAGCATAATGAGGACCATTATTCTTATATCAATTTTATGGGCATCCACATGAGTTGGGGAGGTAACAACATAGGCACGATGACATAATCATACAAATGCTGAAACTTACTTATTTGAATCCAGCATCCTGATGGAATGAGCAATCATGGCATCTGTGTGATTGCATCATTGCACATGTGTCATCATTTTGACCACACTGCAGTTTCCTGCAGCTGTTGCTGATTAGGACAAGGCAGAGAAGTTCCTTCATATTTGGGGAGGGGGCTGTACCTATTAATTTCCAGGTAATTTGATGAAAGAGAGTTTGCTTTAGAATTTTTTTTAAAGAAGATGATTTTGGGGAACTTTCTATTAGTGAAGTGTGTTTTTCCTTATGTTAATTATCAATTAGTCGAGGTGGGTATGTGTTATTCCTGTCTTTTATATGTACAATAATATCCTCAGCAATCTTAAGTCTCCTTGGCTTCTTATGTTTCCCTTAAGTAGTTCTCCCACTGAAGAAAGCGTCTACATTTTTGACAGAGAATATGAAAAGGTCATTTATGTCCCATTTTATATGAAAACTTCTATACAATTGATTTGCCAACACCACTGACTTCATAGGAACTTTCTTTTTGACGCTGAAACTTCTATGACATTTTTGGAGTTTCACTGAATAAGCAGTACACTACTTCTAGGCTGACAAAAATAGTAGGAACTATCAACTTCTATCTATAAGACACTTCCTCATTCATTGTCCATTTTCTGTTAATTTCAGCATCCTGATTCAGTTTGTGTGTACCATTATAATTCTGTCTAAATAGTAAAGAACATGTTTCCTTTCCAATTTCTCTTCTGTTTTTTGATTTTCTCAGGATGCATTATCCTATGAGCTTGTAGTTCTTCAGATCTCTTCTAGAGAGCTAAGTCAATTAAGATGCATAAATCAATCTATAATTTGGTTCATACAGTGTGGCATGCTTGTTTTTAGTTTACCATTCTATGTAAACTTGCCCATTATGATTTAGTGCTAGGTATGAACTAAGCCAGTATAGTCAATCCAATAAGCCAGCAGCCCCCAACCTTTTGGGTACCAGGGACTGATACCATGGAGAAAGGTTTTTCCGCAGACTGGAGGGAGTGTGGTTTTCTGTGCTGCTGGCATCCCACAGTTGGGGTTTCACTTGTTTGTGCTGACTGGTTGCTAGCATGCTGCACACTGATCCTGGTCCATGGCCCAGGGGTTAGGGACCCCTGCAATAAACCATGGTTTACAATCCTGCTTGAGTATTATGAGGGAACCCAGCCTATCATAGTGTAATGTTATTATTACATACAGTATATTCAGAAGTCTGTTTTCCATAATAAATGAATGCATTTTTGCACCAAATTTTGCCTTATATATGCTTCTTATATGTCAATTTTGAACTAGGAAGTATGACACAATATTTGGAGGAATGTGCTTTCTGAAGCATATTTCAGTCTGTGTATGGAATATGTAGAATAGATTCCATTAGATTTATTTACTTAAAATTATATAGGACAACAAAACTATTTGACTTCCCCTCTCTTTCATTTCATTTTTTGTTTCCTTTTGGCCATTAGGTTTAGGATCTAGAAGAGAATTGTAAGAGACATAGACAAGATACAAAGCATACACTAAGCTAATACAGCAATAGGAAGCTCATTTATTCTGAAATTGCCCAAATTTATTTTGAAGTGCAGAACTATATAAACATCTCCTTTAAAGCTACTCATTTCAAACTTTTGTAGAAGCCCAAATAAGGAACTGTGTTAATTTTGTGTTACTCCAGTAAACCTACTCAAGATTGCAGTCTTACTAATGAAGAAACCAATAAACTTTTCTTCATCCAAAATAGTGACATACTGTAATAACACTATGATGCACATATATTTGTCAGCCGCCTATCCTATTTTCATTGAATAACTGCCTAAAATTCTTTCATGTTACTTTTGCCTTCTGCAATTTTTATGTTCCTATTTTCCTTTTTTTTAAATAAATCACCAACTGTAGTAAACTATTATGGTGTTGCACCAAAGGCACTGGCTTTGTAAGATTCATAACAATACATCAATGTTATATATGTGAGATTTTGCCTTTTAAGTCCTTGGCTTAAAACCCTTTGTTTATCAACAGTCTGAAGTTATTATGCCCTTAGAAAAAGTGACTTATGATCTGTCCTTGCACTTATGACTGTCATACCATTCCCATAATCATGTGATCATAATTCAGGTGCTTGGCAACTGGCTCACATTTACAATGGTCTTATAGTCCAATATGATTGCAATGTGCAACCTCCCCAGCTGGCTTCCAACAAGCAAAGACAATTGGGGAAGCTTGATTCACTTAACTTTCATGGAAAAAAGTGATCATAAAATTAGACTTGCTTACGGAATGGCTCGCTTTACAACTGCACTGGTTTCTCATGGAATTGTGATTGTACAGCTGTTTAAAGGCTTTTTTGTCCCACTTGTGTCATTCCTAGTGCTAAGCTACAGGTATGTATGTGTGGAGCCCATATAAGACCTAATGTCAAGATCCAAAAGGACATTTATGTATAGGGTGGTGTTCCATTTTATATTATGCAGGCCATTTTATATAGTAAAATTTAGGCCATGTAGATCTTGACACATTTACATGTTTTCTGTTGCAAGGTCGCTGAGAGGGCGAAGGGGGAGGTAGAAATGGCAACTTCTTATCTTGTTTTCATTCTTTAACTTTAGTTCTCATGAGAATCTTTTTTGGCGCTTCGCACCTGGGATGGGAAGTGTCTTCGGAAGTCGTTGGACTCCTTTTTGAAATGGTTGGACAGTAATTAACATGTGATAATTAATGGGGTGGAACTTTAAGTTTGACTTGGGGGAAGAAATCCCAGAAGCTTTAGATTGTACCAGGACAATGTCTTCAATAAAATCTTATTCTTTGGACTTTGCTTCTCTGGAATTCTGATTGCATTTGTGGTGTTGTGTGGAACCCTGACATTATCCTGAATCCGGCTAAAAAATAAAAATCCGCCAATCTTGGCGGCCATTGTCTTGAGCCCCGGCACTCTCCCGTAGACTCGGGTTGCGAAAGAGTTCAAGGAAGATGGAAAAGAAAACCACTGCTGCCACGGGTTTGCCTATGGGAGCAGCGGAGGCAGCCCTCGACAAGTCTGCCAGCCTGATGGAGACGATGTTGACTGCCATCATGGAGGCTTCAGGCACAGAGCCTGAAATCCTACAAGGAGTCCGCCCAAAAGGGCGATTGGTTTGGTCGAGCACTTTGGGCGAAATACCTTGATCAACTCCAGAGGCCGGAATTCACCTGTTGCCTCAACCGGCAGGTGCCTAGAGGGAGAGAGCAAGCTTTGAGGCAGTGGAGATGAGGAGCCGATTCATCTCACCCTCCACTCAAGCTATCGCCATGGGGAGCATGCAGGAGCAACTGGAGCACGTATATGTGGGGAGCATGTCCCATTATCAGGCCATGCCGTCTGGTGAGTGGGTGCTTCAACCTCCAAAATTCTTCTTCGCCCCACAGGTCAGTGGGGAGGCAGCGATTGGAGCAGCACAGCACTGGTCTGCCCCAGGCCTGGGCCAGGGGGGTTCCCTGCCTGGCTTGCCAGCCGTGGCAGCCAGTGCAGGAGGCTCCCGATTGTGGGTGGTTTCGCCAGCCCTGGGACCGGGACTTGCAGGACTTCGGTGGGGGCCTCAACTTCCGCTCGCAGCGCAGATCCAACCAGGCTGGGCTTTCTACCTGGGGCAAGGATGGGTCCAATGTCAGTGGACTCCAGTGCAGCCAGCTTGGGCACTCCCACCCCAGGTGCAGCCAGAAGCCCCATTGCCTGCACAAGCTCAGCCGGTGCCCCAAATGCTGCCGGCGATACTGAGGCTGCCCCCCCTCAAAGCAACTTTCAATGGGACCCCGACAAAATTGGCCTATTTCCTGAACTGCATCCGCTTGCATTTCGATGAGTATGGCCATCATTACGCCACTGAACAGGAGATGACGATTGCTGTCACCCGGGCGATGAAGGAAGGGGAAGCTGCAGAATGGATGGCTGAGATGAACCAGCAACAAGCCCCCGAACTGGACAACCTTGACGACTTCGTGCAAGCGGTGAGTGAGCGTTTTGAGGACACCGCACAATGGGAAGAGGCCGAAGCTGAAATCAAGGAGATCAAACAGAGGACTACATTTGCGAGTTCTGCAGGGTGGCTGGAAAACTCCGAGACTGGCCTGATTGTCTACTGATTCATTATTACAAGGAGGGCCTGGACCCGGAGTTCCATCAGGCGTGCGGAATTTGAGGCATCCCTGAGAGGATCCACAACTAGTATCACCTAACTGTGGCAATGCACATCGAGCTCTACCCTCACTGGAAGGCCCCAATGACAAAGCCAGCGCGAAAAGCTCGGGCCTGGTGACCAGCAACCACAACCCCCACCTGACTTCTGGAGGCAGTGTGCGACAGGTGATGTGCTTCAGATCCTGCCAGATGGGTCATCAGGCCTCCAAATGCCTCGCACCAGCACTGGTCCCACTCGCAAAGCAAGTGGCCGCAACAAACCGAAAAAAGTTCCAGTGAGGAAGCCCAAAGACAGGGAAAATTCATGAAACAAGCCTTGGAACCTCCGGCTGAGGAAGTGGAGCCGCTGACCCCTCCAGACAGCCCCAAGCCAAGCGACGACAATGGGAACGACAACCCAATGGTGGACGTCCCTCCCTTCTTACTTGAGGCCCAGCTAACCGTCCCCAGCTCAGGGAAGCATAAGAGCCTAGATGCCCTGTTAGATTAAGGCTGCACAAGATGTCTGGTGAGCCAAGCAATAGTGAAGGAACTAGGCATTTGCACCCAGCCCCTCCCTCGACCGATACATTTGAACAAGCTGACAGGAGTTTAATGGGGGGTGCACCAGCCACCTTGATGACTGAACCCCTCCGTTTAGAGTTGAAAGATCACTGGGAGATGATCCACTTAGTGGTGGCCCCCAAAATGACTGACCCCCTAATGTTGGGACTCTCCTGGCTGGACAAATGGGGCATGGGAGAAAGGCCTCCAAAAATTGAAAATACCTCCAGGCCCGATCTGCGACCAGAGAATGGCATCCCCGATTTCCAATATCTGCTATGTCTGATTGAGAACAGATTGAGAACAGATTGAGGACCAACGCAACGACCACCCTTGAAGCCACCCCCGACCTAGCGGGGGTGCCGCCAAAATATTGGGACCTAGCAGAAGTATTTAGCAAGCAGGGGTGCAATATACTCCCTCCTCACCAGCCCATGGACTGCACAATCGACTATGTGCCTGGAGCCACCCTGCCCAAACCCAAGATGTACTCCATGACACCTAGGGAGATGGCCGAGCTGAGGAAATACATTGATGAGAACTTGGCATGTGGGTTCATCCAACCGGCAAACTCCCAAGTAGTAGCCCCCATTCTCTTCCATGAGAAGAAAGACGGATCATTGAGATTATGTGTTGATCTATGGGGGATCAACGCCATGAGTGTGCAAAACACCTATCCCCTGCCCCTCATGAAAGACTTGCTAAACCATTTAATGAAAGGGAAGGTTTTCACAAAATTGGATTTGTGTGAAGCCTACTATTGGATGCCAATCTGGGAGGGGGGTGAGTGAAAGACAGCATTTAACTGTCCGCTGGGAAGTTTCCAGTTCAAAGTGATGCCGTTTAGACTGCAAGGGGCACCCGCAGTTTTTATGCAGCTAATAAATGAAGTTTTGCATGAGCACCTATATCAGGGGGTTCTGGTCTACTTGGATGACATTCTTATCTTCAGCGAGACCCTCAAAGAACACGTGAAA
Source organism: Myanophis thanlyinensis (assembly GCA_017656035.1). Lineage (NCBI taxonomy): Eukaryota > Metazoa > Chordata > Lepidosauria > Squamata > Homalopsidae > Myanophis > Myanophis thanlyinensis. Next base: position 13,864 of record JAEANM010005851.1, read on the forward strand.
CTGGTGCATCAGGTGCTTAAAAAATTACTTGCGGCCAAACTATAAGCAAAACTTTCAAAATGCGAATTTAACCATAAGACAATAGACTATCTGGGCTACAGAATCTCTAGCGGGGGCATCGAGATGGACCCAAAGAAAGTTGCCGTGGTTTTTGGACTGGCAGCCGTCCTGAACTCGCAAACAGTTACAAAGTTTCCTGGGGTGCGCAAACTTCTACTGCCAATTTATCCCTGCTTTTACCCAAGTAGCCTTGCCACTAACTGAGCTGTTGAAAATGGGAGAGGGAAACCCCAAACCGTGGCCCGGCCAGCCGCTTCAATCGACAATGACATATCAAAAAGCTTTCGAGACGCTGAAGCAACTCTTTGCGAAGGAACCCATTCTGCAACATCTGGACCCGGAAAGACCTTTCATCGTTCAAACAGATGCCAGCGATGTCGCCGTTGCAACAGTCCTTCTCCAAGAAGACCCCAAAGGCCAGTTGCAGCCATGTGCATATGTAAGCAAGAAGCTGACTGACACCGAGTGGAGGTGGCCGGTCTGGGAAGAGGAAGCTTATGCCATTTGTTGGGCTTTACTATCTTGGAGACACTTCCTTAAAGGCAGTAAAATCCCCTTCCAGGTGTGGACTGATCACAAAAACCTGGAGGCTCTAAGAAATCCAAGAAAATTGTGTCCTAAGCAAGTGCAGTGGGCCCAATACTTCAAACGCTTTGACTTCGAACTAAAATATATCCCCGGGGGGAAAAATGTCTTAGCGGATGTGCTCTCCCACAAGCCACAGTTTGATAGCCAAATAGAGGAGGTGATTCAACTGATATTACCCCCCTCCCAGCCAGCCGCTCAAGTGACCACTCGGGCGAGAGCACAACGCGCTCCCAGCGACCGTCACCCACTCACTGGAGACATCATTGCTGCCTTAGCTACGGATCCTTGGTTTCTGGGCAACAAGGACTCCCTCACAATCCGTGATGGACTAGCATGGAAAGGCACCAAGATCTATGTCACAATGAGTCTACGTATCAAGGTCTTAGAATGCTGCCATGATGCAAAATCCGCAGGTCACTTTGGGTTCCTGAAAAGTCTCCATTTGGTGTGCAAACAATTTTGGTGGCCGCGCCTCAAACCGGAGGTAGAGGATTATGTAAAAAGCTGTGTGATATGTGCCACCATGAAGGGAAGGCCAGGAACCCCCCCTGGCTTCCTGCAGACTGTTGCCGAACCTTCGCGGCCATGGGAGGAAATTGGCATGGATTTCATCATGGATCTTCCCATGAGTGATGGCAAAAGAGTCATTTGAACCGTCATTGACTTGTTTTCTAAACAAGCCCATTTCGTGGCTTGCTCCGGGCTCCCTACGACAAAGAAATTAACAAAATTATTTGTCCAACATGTTTATCACCTCCGTGGAGCCCCAAAGTGAATAATCTCAGACCGAGGAGTTCAGTTTACAGTGAAGTTCTGGAGGCAAATCTTGAAGTCAATCGGAATGGCACACGGGCTTAGTTCCGGATTTCATCTGGCTACGAATGGCGCTACAGAAAAAGCGAATGCCCTGGTGGAGCAATATTTATGTTGCTACGTTGATTACCAGCAGAGCAACTGGTCAGAATTCTTACCATTTGCTGAAGTTGCTTATAACAATGCTGTCCATAGTAGTAACCAGTCTCACGCCATTCCAAATAACCAGTGGGATAGATTTTGTCCCCATACCAGAATTGCCACAAACACCCCCTTCCTCTATGTCCTTGCAAGAATGGATAGACTTTGTGAAAGAGGGGTGGGAGAAAACGAAAGCAGCTTTGAAAAAATCTGGGAAGCCTATAAAAAGCAAGCTGATAAACACCGCTCAGGTCCCATTCCTTTCAGAGTTGGGGAGAAAGTGTATTTGTCAACAAAGTATCTGAAGTTGAAGATACCTAGCAAGAACTTCAGTCTGAAATTTCTGGGTCCTTTTCCAATTGTGAAGATAAACCCGGTGACTGTGCAACTTAGCCTCCCCAGACTGTTGGGCAAAGTGCATCCCGTGTTCCACAACAGCTTGTTAAAAAGACGAGTGGAGTCGCAAACCAGACCTCCCGCTGCAGCACTCCCTAGCCCTGTGATCGTACAGGGTCAGAGACATTATGAAGTAAAGAAGATTTTTGGACTCAAAGATTTTACAGGGTGTTTTGATGTATCTTGTGCAATGGAAGGGATATCCTTTGTCCGAAGCTTCCTGGGTGAAAAGTCACAATATTAGTGCAGATAGGCTAGTCAAGAAGTTTCATGAGGAGTTCCCTAATAAGCCCAAGGGCCCTCCTGGAGGTGGAATGCTGGTTGAGTTCGGTGGGAGGAAATGTTTATTGGTTTCTTTTCTTTTACAGGAGAACGTCTTTTGAAGAAGAGGGGGCAGCCTGTCAAGATCCAAAAGGACAGTTATGTATAGGGGGGATGTTCCATTTTATATTATGCAGGCCATTTTATACAGTAAAATTCAGGCCATGTAGATCTTGACACATTTACGTATTTTCTGTTGCAAGGTCACTGAGAGGGCGAAGGGGGAGGTAGAAACAGCAACTTCTTATCTTGTTTTAATTCTTTAACTTTAGTTCTCATGAGAATCTTTTTTGGCGCTTCGCACCTGGGATGGGAAGTGTCTTCGAAGTCGTTGGACTCCTTTTTGAAATGGTTGGACAGTAATTAACGTGATAATTAATGGGGTGGAACTCTAAGTTTGACTTGGGGGAAGAAATCCTGGAAGCTTTAGATTCGGGATTTCAACAGACCGTACCAGGACAATGTCTTCAATAAAATCTTATTCTTTTGATTTTGCTTCTCTGGAATTGTGATTGCATTGGTGATGTTGTGTGGAAGCCTTTCACCCTCCATGTTGATGCAGTTCCATTGATGACTACATGTTGAGTGCAATTGATCAGGCAGTTACAAATCCATCTGGTGGTGATAGTGTCTAACCCACATTTTTCTATTTATCAAGTAGGTTATGCTCTACTTTATCAAATGCCTTAGTGAAGACCAAGTAAATTATATCGACAGCATTCCTCTGGTCCACTAATTTTGTCACTTTATCAAAGAATGCAATAAGATTAATCTGGCATGATCCATTTGAAAAAAAGCATCCACATCCATCTTAAACAAGATGGATCAATGACATCAGCAAGTATTGTGGGCCCAATTGGCAAAAGAGCTCAGGATTATATAGGTTGGAAACATGCAGAAGATGACTTCATCTTTCATTTTAGACAATGGCTAAAATGTTGATGATTTGAGAAAGCTAATTGAAAATGAAAACTTTAATTCTGGGACTATAGATTTAAACTTATTATTTAAATTAATTTATTCTTTTAAAATTAAAGTATTGCCTTGTTGGATAAGCAGGTACAAGATTGGTGGCCGAGCGGGTACAAAGATAGCCAGGGAAGTGATTAAAGCCTGAGAAACAAGCCCTTTGTCAGTCGACAGGAGTGCTGACTTACCACCATCTTATCAGGTAGTTAGGATTTGGCAGCACAAGGAAACAAAAGCCCATGACTTAATAGCTAGCCATCAACATCCCAAACAAAAAGCCACACACAACCAAGCAGCATCACATAAATACTACACACACAACACTCCAAAGCACACATTCTGCTAGAGAGAAGTTCCCTGAGGATGGTCTCCAACACAAATTCGAAAGCTCAGGAGTCTAAACCTCTGGTCCCAGTGATCAATCCTGATTGGATCCTACAAAAGCTATCAAAGAAAATTTAAGGAAATATTTATATTATTTTGCCCCAAACTGATTTTTGTTATATAGCAAATGTATTATTAAATGTATTAAAGTGACTTTATTAATACACATTGGAATAATATTTTGCAAGAAACGGGAGAAAAGATGATTTCTCTTGATATTTACAAATTCTAATTAAAATTAATGGGGCATATCTGATTTTTTTACATAAGTTTTATAATGAGTTGTTATAATCACTTCCAGAATAAAACATACTAAAGGATTCTATCTAAGTTATTGTATTAAAAAATATTGTACTATTTTTTAAAAATAGAGCAATAACAAATAACTTTCCTTCAGGCTTCCTCAGTGAATATATTAAAAGTTGGCCAGGTTATTTTGGCACCTGAGGAGTGGAAAATGTTTTCTTTCAATAATACTGCAGCATAATAAATAAAATAATCAGCTGAACTTTCTTAATATCAAAAATAACTCAAGAGGCAATCCGTCATGCTAGCAAGGGTTCATTCTGGTGGCATTAATACTTTTTGCTTTGTTTTGCTAACTTCCTAAACCTTAATAAATAAAGATTCAGTCACATCCCCTTTGGTAGGATGGACATATGTCTTCTTTCCTCTTTCTTTGCTTATTCATTTATTCTAAAATTATAACAAATGTTTAGGCAAACAATCTTAACTAAATATTTATATCTTGTGTAAGATATCTGTAGGGCAATTGAACATTACCGGAAAAACATAACAACATGATAAATGACTGCAAAAGCTCATTCAGTTACCTACTGTACATCAGATAATTATTTCTTAAGATACATGTTTTTCTTCTGTTTTTCAGAGATAAAAGCCAGTATTTTGAATTAACTAAAGTAGCAAATGCAAAAAGACTCTGCATTAGTTTCCCTCAAAAACTATGAACAAACATGCATGGCTGTCAAACTCAACACAAAAATAGTTTTCCAGAACTATAATCATATTAGTCTGTTGTATTATAAGCAGTTGTCTTATGACATCCGTAACATCTTTGTTCATTACAGTTCACATTATTGTATTTCATGAAGGGATGGGGTTTGGAGATAAGTGTCTATGGTATTTGAGGGCTTGTTGAAACAGTGTGGTCAAGATGAACTGAAATATAAAACTACAGACTTAGCTGATAAGAACAGCTATTGCCCAGACAGTTGTTGGACACCACAAATGTAATTTTCAACTGGCCAGCTCATTTTCATATGGGTTTGTGTAATATACAATGCTATCATTAAATATGGTTGTTTGATTTGATATAAAGCTGGCATGCCCAACTGTGACCCATGGATTGCATATATGGTCCTGGAAAGCTAGTGATGCAGACCCTATAAGATTGTAAACTTTTAACATTATTATGTAATCTACTGTATATACATTAATTATATATGGATATTTGGTTATTTGGGTTTTTTCTCGCATAGGATTTGAAGTTTCTTGGCAACGTTTCGACAAACTCTCATTCATCATCTTCAGGCCTGCGCTTTCGGCCTCGTAGTTCTCAAAGTAATGTGAGCTTGTGGTTGTTTTTTACTTCTAACTG